>PVKS010000516.1:77715-189468 GCA_004027875.1 Aplodontia rufa
TTTTTTTTTTTTTTTTTTTTTTTTTTTTTTTTTTTTTTTTTTTTTTTTTTTTTTTTTTTTTTTTTTTTTTTTTTTTTTAAAGAGAGAGGGACAGTGGGACAGTGAGAGAGAGTCAATTTTATTTAGTTTTTCATTGCTCTGACACTTTGTTGTATACGTGGTGCTGGTTCAAATCCATGGACTTGTGCATGTAAGGCAAGAGCCGTAACTCCTAAGCCACTGCTCCAGCCACCATTTTTTCAAATGAATGTAAGAATTTGTTTTTCCATATCTGTGAATACTGTCACTGGTATCTTGATGGGGACTGCATTGAATCTGTGTAGAGCTTTTGCAGAATGGTCATTTTGACTATTATTTCTGCCTAAGTACATGGGATGTCTTTCCATCTTCTCAGGTCTTCTATTTCTTTCTTCAGTGTTCTGTAATTTTCCATGTAGAGATTTTTTTGCTTTCTTGGCTAATTTAATTCTTAAGGTTTATTTTTACTTTTTTTTTAGGATATTGTGAATGGGATGGTTTTCCTGATTTCATCCTCAGCTGAATCACTGTTGGAATATAGAAAAACTTGATTCATGAGTATTGATCTTGCATCCTGCTACTTTGCCAAATTTGTTGATAAGCTCTAGCAGTCTTTTGGTGGAGTTTCTTGGTATAGGATCATGTCATCAGCAAATACAGACTTTTTCTTTACCTATTCATACCCCCTTGATCTCCTTCTTTTGCCTGATTGGTCAAGGACTATATTGAATAAGAGTGGTGAGAGTGGACATCTTTGTCTTGTTCCTGAGTTTAGTGGGAATGCTTTCAGTTTTTCTCCATTTAGTATGGTACTGGCTACAATGTTAAGGTAAGATCCTTTAATCCTTAGCTTCTCCAGTGTTTTTATTTTTTTTTTTAATTTTTTTCGTAAAATTTTTCCTCTTGTTTTTTGTTACTAACCCCCACCCCACCCCCGCTTACTTAGATGTATATGTGATGCAGGGGATTGAACCTGGGTCATCACAGATGCCAGGCAAGCACAGTACCACTGAGTCTCTACTCTGGCCTTCTGCAATGTTTTTTAACATGAATGGGTGTTAGGTTTTGTTGAAGGCCTTTTCTGAATCTATTGAGATGATCATGTAGTTTTTTTCCTTGCTTTTGTTTAAGTGATGGATCACACTTACCAATTTGCTTATGTTGAACAATCCTCACATCCCTGGAATGAAACCCTCTTGGTCATGATGTATTATCTTTTTGATGTGTGTTTGAATGTGATTTGTAGTAATTTAATTAAGTATTTTTATATCTGTGTTCTTCAGGGGCATTGGTCTGTACTTCTCTTTCCTTGATGTGCCTGTGTCAGGTTTGTTATCAGGGTTATGTTTGCTTCATAAACAGTCTTTGGGAGCATTCCACCCCTTTAAATTTCTTGAAATAACTTAATCAAGAGAAGTGTTAGTTCTTCTGTGAAGGTCTGGTAGAATTCATCTGAGAATTTTCTTTTTTGGAAGGCTTTTAATTGTTGACTCAAATTCATTAATTTATATTGGTCTGTTTAAGGTTTCTACATTTTGTCTCAATTTGGACATGTTGTATGTGTCAAGAAACTTGTCCATATCTTCCAGATGTTGACATTGCCCCAGAGTTCTTAAATATTCTGGTCATGTTCTTTAGGGTTTTTTCCTTTACTGTCTTCTGTGAGTTCAAACTTACTTTGCCTGTCTTTAATGTCAGAGATTCTTCAGGAGCTGCTGTTCTATTTTCTACAAATTGTAATCTGTTATTGAAATCTTCAAGTGAGTTTATAGTTTGGCTGATTGTGTTTTTCATTTCTTGGAGTTTTGTTATGTTTCTTTTTACTGTATCTATTTCTTTGCTATCTTAGTTCTTTCTTTAAATCCTCTTTTAATTATTCTCTTATTTCCTTTAAATCTTTTAATTCTTTGATCACATTGGAAATCAGATTGTTGTTGCCATTCTCTTGCTTTTCATCTAAACCCCTTTCGGTAGATTCTTTTGTTGGGGGAGTGTGGGTTTGGCAGGGGACTTGCTTGCCTGTTTCCTCATTTTTTGAAGGTGGTCTTCTTGCTCCTGAACTTTAAGCAGATTTTCTTCTTATTTTATGTGTGAGCTATTGTGAGCTGTTGTCTTTTTGTTCTCACGATTTTCACTGGATTTGATGTCTGGGTCAGTAGCTGGGAATGGACCCTCAGAGTCCTTTCTGGTTATTCCACTTTGGGTCTTTGCTGTTGGATTGGGGATTTTTGTCCCATCCCTTACTTGGGTTGGGTTGGGAAAGTTGAGTTCAGCAGTCAAATCTCCAACCTGTGAACTGTTAATGTCCCTAAAAATTTTCAGCTCCTCACGAGCTAATGAAAAGCAATCAATGTGAATAACCAGTGCTTACAATAAACAGCATTAAATTGGTTATGTAGTATCTACTATATCTATTGCAATGTTAAATTGCACCTTTGAGACTTTGGCTACGACCATATCAAACCATCAAAGCATATAGTAGTTACTGAGTTCGGTATTCTTAGCAGTAATGGTCACACAGCATTAATGGTGCAGGGTTGAATTGTATAAACTAATTAGAGCTAAGAGGTGGTAAGATTACAGATACTTCAGAGAGAAGGAAATGTATGAGAAAGTTAGAGAGGAGGTAGTAGTATCGGTGTGTGAGCAGAGAGAAAGTAGAGTCAGTGTAGAATTTTCTGGTTAAAGAAAGAAATAGAGGGAGGAAAGGACAGAGGTACCAAAATAGAGGAAGGATAAAAGAGATAGTAATAGAGTTTGGCTGATACCAGAGGATAGGGTAGAAGGAAGTAGAGGAAACCCTTGCAACTGTGGCACAATATAATCCAAAAAGTAAATATACTGATCAAAAGCCCAAACCTTAGCAGGCACGGAAAGAATAAACATTTACATTCAAGAAAATGCTTGAGAATGAAGGGAGTATAGAGAAAGGGAAAGAAAACAAAAATAGAAAAAAGAAGAGAGGGAAAGAAAAAAAAGAGGAAAACAAAGTAAATTAAGAAATAAAACACACATACATACACACAAAGCCCAACTAATATGTTTGTATGTCCATGAACCAATCGACTTCTCCAGATGGCACACAAATGCATATTAAAAAATTCCTTTTTTAAAATTATTATTATTTTTAGAAAGAGGGGACAGAGAGAGCGAGCACGCAAAGCAATCTATTTAGTTTTTCATGTGACTTTCATTCCTCAGACACTTCGCTGTGTACGTGGTGCTGGGGTTTGATCTCGTGTCCTTGCATTTGCCAGGCAAATACCATAACCGCTGAACCACTATACCAGCCCATAAAAGAATTCTTAATGATAAATTGAAAGTTTGTCTTCTAAGTTTGTCTCACTACACACTGGGAGCAGTTGCTCACTGGCCATCTGAGTTTTGTTGGCAGGGTCCCTCAATCTAGAATGATGTGCATAGTATTTAGGTAGGATTCTAAGTGTGGAGGACTGGATGGCAGGATATGTGTATAGTTTGGTCTCCTGTGCTTTGCTGATTGGAGGCTTCCCCAAAGAGTTTGGGTTAACAAATGCACCGAGGGCTTGGTTTTTGCCTCTGCTGAAGATCTGAAATTCAGTACTCCCTCTGCTGATCACATACACATACACAGATATCCTGGGCTCAGATTCAGCGTTCTCTTGTGTGCACTTATCCCCACTGAGGTTGTCAACGTGAGCTCTGCAACTGGAAGTGGAGGGCAGGGGTGAGCTAGGCTCCCCCACATCCCATCATCCTGAATCCCCCCTGAACTAAGTGAAGTCTGGGCCTGTCCCATGCCTGCTCTTCCCGGTTCAACCTTTGAACTACAACAGGCTCCTGGCAGAATTGTGGAGTAGCCCATTCTAACCTCCTGAATCCCTCCCACCATACAGTCTACTCAAAATGGTTACAGCCCCTCCTTCTTTCAGGCAGCTAAGAGACACCATATATCCATCACACAGTGGAGATGCTGCAGAGCTGTCCCAGGTTAGGCCCAATGCAAGGCTTCTTGATGAACTCGACCTCTTTGTGGCTGATCCAACCCCACTTTAAAATTCAGTTCCTCCCCCACTCCAGTGCCTACTGGGAGCAGTGATGATTGTCATTGCCAAGATCCAGTTGGGACACCTGTTTTCCACTTGCTGTAGCCAAATCTCTGATTCTCTGAAAATCTCCCACGACTAGTGATGCGCTTCAGAAAAGTTTTTCCCATACATGCACCTCACAGCAAGGCTGCTCTCCCCATTATTTTATGGTCCCTTCATAGGGCCAAACCAGAAGCTGCTTCCCAGCAGATCACTCTCTTGGAATCCTCCTCCATTTGATGATTCTTGATTATCCAAAAACAAAAACTTTTTTGGGGCCTATAGAAAATTGTTTCTGAAATGTCTTTTAAAATATTTGAAAATTATCTGATGGGCTGGAGCAGTGGCTCAGTGGTTTGAGTGCTTGCCTGGCTTGTGCAAGGATGCATATTCAAACCCCAGAATCACATACACAACTAAGTGATAAACAAACAAAGGCCAGATAGAAAAATAAATAAAAATAAATTCTCTTTCTCTCACTCTGTCCCTCTTTTAAAAAAAAAAATTAACCAAAAATTTTCTTTATAACATACAATCTCTCTACAAGGGAAATAGAGAAATTTCATGGGCTAAATTAAGTTTTCAGATTCAAGATTTGATGCTAGGGGCTAGAGTGGTGGCTCAGTGGTAGAGCACTTGCCTGGCATGCATGAGGACCAGGGTTTAATTCCCAGTACCAGATTCATAACTAAGTGGAGGAAAACCAAAAACCAAATGAAAAAATAAAAATCAACTCTCTCTCTCTCTCTTAAAAAAAAAAAAGAAAGAAAGAAAAAGAAGAATTGATGCTTAGAAGAATTTTGAGGACTGGATCAGTGGATACGGTGCTTGCCTGGCATGCCTGAGGACAGGAGTTCAAACCCCAGCACCATGTACACAATGAAGTGTTGGAGCCACAAAAGTCACTTGAAAAAACTGAATAAAATTGATTCTGTCTTTCTCTCTCTTTCTCTACCCGTTCCTCTCTTAAAAAAAAAAAAATACTGTGGGTTGTTTGTCTTTAAAAATTTTTTTTAAATGATACAGAATATAAAATTTTCTGTAAGATGACAAGTTATTTACATTAGAAGAATTCTGGCCTTTTTTTTTTTTCTTTAATAAGCGAAAGGGAGAGAGAGAAAGAGAATCGATTTTATTTAGTTTCTCATGTGGCTTTTGTTGCTCTGACACTTTGTTGTGTATATGATGCTGGGGTACAAACCCGTGTCCTCGCACATGCCAGGCAAGCACCATAATCACTGAGCCATTGCTCCATCCCAAATCTGGCTTTTTGATAGTTTGGGATGACCTTCATGAAAAATTTCAATAAAAGGGATTAAGCATAGGGATTATATATAACAATAATATACTTATTTACATCATCATTATTTTGAAAAGGTCCTTTCTACAGTAATGAATATACTCTGCTCATAAAAAGTACAAACCCTGTCAGAACTTACGCAAATAGAACCTTTTTTGAAAGTGATGATCTGTCATTTAGATAGCAATTGTTCTTAAATAGGTAAAGGTTTCATTGTTATTGTAGCTATGATAGATTTTTTTTTTTTTTTTTTGGCATATTCTGGAGAAGATGAATCAAAGACATCAAGTTGTCCTGTAACACTGGTAGCATGAACAATACAGTAGTACATTTAATAGGGTTATGATAAATAATTTTTATTTTTAAAAATAATTTAGAGTAATGGTTGTTGTATTAACAGTACATATATGTGCTTCAAAATTGCTATTTTAGAGTTAGACTAATTTTTTGTTGGTTTAATAGTTTATTGCGTTAATATTTATTTAGATCTTAATATAAGCAAGGCTTTACTTTTAACTATATGAATAATATTAGTATTATTCATTCTTCCCACCACGCCATCATTTTTGTATTTCTTAATTCCTTATTTTATTATCTACCCTTCTCAGATTTTAAATTCTCTACTTAATGTTCTCTTTTTTGCTTAGATGGTTCTTGACACTTGGAAGACTTTTTTTTTTTTTTCTCTAAAATTTGACCACAGTTGGCCAGATTTTGGATTAATGCAAGATACATAACCCTGAAAATCTGTAAGGGGAGGGTTATCCATCATATATATCTTTTATTGGACTGAGGTCAAGAAAGATGTGTGTGAGAATAAGACTAGGATTACCTAAGTATGTTTGTTATTTGGTGTTCATCATTAATGTTGAATAGCAGCATCAAATTAATACCATCATCTATAATGTTTTTCAGGTCCAACTGTTAGTTTTTCATACTGGACATAAAACAAATTGGGACGTTTTTATGTTAGTCTGCCTAAATTTAGTCCCACTGTGCCTTACTAATATTTTTTTCCTCGGATAATAGTTAACATTTGTTCATCTGTTATATAGTGATTTGCGCTTTTTGGGAAATAGGAGTTTGGCCTTAGTCCTGTACACTCATATCTGATTTGATAAAGAAACTTGGGGTGGAGGAGGGAAAGGATTTTGTTTGATTCTAAGAAAGAGTTTGACAGGCTGTTGTTTCTTTTATATGTGTTTATGTTTGTTAAAAGCTTTATAAGTAATGGTCCGTGTACTTCAGAAACATTTTATAGATTAATTTTTGTGAGTTGAAAGAGACTGAATCTTCAGGATTTCAGCTTATTTTCCCTTGTCATTAGTATAACTTTGAGCAAATTTGTTTGTGGGATCCTATAGTTTACATAAAGTCAAGTGAAACTGAAGATAAATTCAGTAATAGGCTGAAATATTCAGATATGTTGGTATTCATTCTTCTGTTCGGTTTTATATTTTCATTTATTAGGCTCCAGTGGAGCATTTCTCAAAGCTTTTCACAGAATAATAATCCTGAAGGGTCCCTAAATAGTCTGTGGGTGGGGAGTAGGGTGGGACGAGCATCAAAATAACATTCTAGTAGCCAGTATGTTTGGGAGATGCTACATTTATTTTATTTTTTTGTCTCTTGCGGGTGCTGGGGATCACACATGAGACTTGTACATGCTAGGCAAATGGTTTACCACTGAGCTCTGCTTCTCAGTCTTGGAAATACTACATTTAAAAGAGGTAGATTGGTTTTGATCTTTCAATACTGTTCATAGATGACCTCATCACTGGGTCTTTGAAGGGAGGGTAAATAACAAAGTGTGCATAATTTACCAAAATTTTAACTGAATGTTTTCCCCCGTAGTATATATTTTAGAAATAAGTATTTCAAGGCATATATTTTCAGAGAAAAATACTGTACTGACTTTAAATTCACTATTCATTCTGCATCTACTTATATCAAAACTGAACTAGGGACAACATCCTAAGCATCAAGGAGGATGCTGTCAAATTTTGTAAGTAAAATTACTTACCATCCTTTTAAATAGCTGTGAGAGGTTGTTTTTTGTTTTTTGTTTTTTGGGGTTTTTTTGCCATTGGAATGAAAGGCAAATTATTTGAAGGTTATTAGAACATTCTAATAGAACAGGACATTACCTGCTATAGAAGAAAATTTTAACATTTTTCCTAAATTTAAATGTAAAAATATTATACTTTTTTTCACATGTAAGATACTGATTTCTGCTTCAGTATCTCCACATAATCTGTCCCATCCTAGAAATGTGTATCTTCTATGACTCAAATTTGTATTCATTCAGTGGAATCAATAATGTTTGACTCAAGATTTTTCTTGATTCCACTTTCCTACCTACCGTAAAACAATTTTTTTTAAATAATAGAATGAGAGAAAAGAATCACTTTTATTTATTCGTCTGGTTTTTGTTTCTCTGATGCTTAGTTGTGTATGTGGTGCTGGGGTTTGAACCCAGGTCCTGTGTGATCACCCAGGCAAGTGTGGTACTGCTGAGCCACAACTCTAGCCCCCTACTGTAAAATTTTGTAACTACATTTCATTGATGACCTTCTTAAATTTTTAGATGTTTTTGTTGTTTGGCTACATGTGTATGTAGCCAGTATTCTCTGTGTGTGTGTGTGTGTGTGTGTGTATACACACATACATATTTAGTATATATATTCAGTATATATACTGAATGAATTTCAAGCTCTTGCCATATTTTCTCAACAGTGCCTTGGACAATATATCTTCAAGTAATTGAACTAAGTTTAATTTCTAATAAGTTCTTTAGTATCAAAGTTTTTTTTTTCCTTTTCTTTTTTGGGGGGAGTAGGGGGGATTGAACCTCAGGGGTGTTCTAACACTGAACTGCATCCCCAGCCCTTTATTTTATTTATTTATTTTATTTATTTATTTATTTATTTTTGAGATAAAATTGCTCAGGCTGGCCTTGAACTTGTGATCCTCCTGTCTCAACGTCCTAAGTTTCTGGGATTACATGTATGTTCTCTCATGCCTAGCTATTTTATTCTTCTTGCTTTTTGTGTTACAAAAACATGTATCTGCTCTGATGTGCTTGGTGTACTCCCCAGTTACATTTTTGTGATGTGTGTATTGGCCTATATCTTTGTCATTTTTGTGCTGCTGCATCAGAATACCTGAGATTAGGCAATATGCAAAGAACAGAAATTTATTCCTTACACTTCTAAATGCTGGAAAGTCCAAAATCAAGGTGCTAGCACATTTGGTATCTGGGGAGGGCATAGTCTTAACTCTAAACATGTTGTGCATTCTTTGGAGGGGAAGCAAGCTGTTGGGCACCTAGCAAAGAGCAGATGAGAGCAAGTCCATTCCTTTAAGCCCCCTTTAAAGGCGTTAAACCCACAAGATCGCTATCTGAAGTTCTCCCCTTCCAAGACAGTTATAATGCCAAATTTCAATGTGACAGGCTAAGGTAGGAGGATCCCAAGTTGGAAGCCAGTCTGGGCAACTTAGTGAGACCCTGTCTCAAAATAAAAAGGACTAAGGATGTAGCCTAGAGGTACTCCTGGGTTTAATCCCCAGTACTTGGGGGTGGGGGTAGAGGGAGAGGGTGGGAATAAAATTTTTATTATTTTGTTCCCATGGGTAGTATCCTTCCATAGATTGCCTGTGCATATATTTGCATAAATTTGTGTGTGCATACTTAACTCCTATTTCTTTTTTGATACAGTTGACAGTGTATCCATAGGGAATAGTGCCTGCACCATAAATGGATCATTTATTCATTGTTGCTCTAAAATATAAGTAATCATTGTTGCTTTATGGGATTTTTCTAATGACACCTGTAAGTTTTCAGGTTATAGGAATCAGGTGCTTTAACTTCTGAAGGTTAAAGCACCTTTCCTATGTTGTGTTTTATCATTCCTCTCACTTCCAATTGAACTTTTTCTCCGTTAGTGTTCCATAAATAGATTGCTTAAAGAAGTCATGGGAGAAAATCTATCTGTGTCTTAATGGGGAGTGAAATTATTTGGGATGGAATAAGCCTAGAGACTTTGTCTTATCTAAAATAAAATATAGCATTCATTTCCTCTTTAATCCTTTTCACATATGCTCATTATGTAAAATGAAATTGACAGTTTTCTTCTCTTAAAATGTTAAACCTAGCACTTTCTGCTAATATAAATCTACCACTTAGTGCCTAAACTCTGCCATCTAAAATGTTCTATCTTTTAAGAAAATAAAGATCTGCAATTCTGTTTTTAAAGACGGGATCCACAGCTCCATTATTCATTGACCAGCCAGAAGAACCTGAGTCAAATGCAACAGATGGCACAGAATTATTTGAAGAGAGTCAACTGTCTAGTCGCTCTAAAGCAATAGCATCAAAAACCAAAGAGATTGAACAGGTGAGAATATGGTTGAACCTGATGAATAGAAATAAGTGTTGGTGTGTGGTATGTGTATATGTCTCCATACCTTTTCATTAAATACTGATAGTGACTGTATTATGTTCCCTATTTAATAGTTTTAGCTATTCTACATTAGTCCATATCTATTAGTAGATATTGTACTCTTTTGCATACCATATTTTAAAATATAGTTCCTCTGATTGCTCTGTTATTTGAAAAAAGATTTGAATGTATAATTTTTATAACAAAGCATTATATTTACAATGAGCAGTTTTGGGGGATTTTGGTTTAATACTGTGGGTGTCATATGCGTGTGTTTGTATTTTTTTTTTTTTAAGAGAGCATGACAGAGAGAGAATCAATTTTTATTGAATTTTTTCACATGGCTTTCGTTGCTCTGACACTTAGTTGTGCATGTGGGTGCTGGAGTTTGAACCTGTGTACTTGCATATGCCGGGCAAGCACGGTAACAGCACAGCACCACTCCAGCCTCTTGTGTTTACATTTTGTAAAGCACAGTGGAGGTTTTAATTACTGCCTAAAAGCTTATTGGAGAGCCTGTATAGTAGGTTTCTGAGTTTATGGATTCAGAGTATAAATCAACTATCATGATTCTGTAGCTGAGTTAGATATAAGAATAATTGAAGTACATGAATTTGCAGAGAATCTTAATTTCTTGCTTATACTAATCACTTGTCAGCCTTTCTTTAAAAGTATATTAATAAATTACATATAAATAATAAAATCTGAACCAATATAATTACAGGGATGTGTCTGAAAAATACCCTTGTTTTTTCTTCTTCTTTTGGATATGAAGGCTTGCTTTGTTGCCCAGGCTAAGCTGGATTCAGGTAGTTCTCCTGCCTTAACCTTTTGGTATCTGGGATGACATGTGTGCACCATGCCACGCTTAAAATTCATTTTTTGTAATTTTTTGTATCATTTTTCTCCCATCTACCACCCCCCTCCCCCACCCCCCAACCCCACCCAGTACTAGGGTGGGAACCCAGGGTTACTCTGCCACTGATCTGCATCCCTAGTCCTTTTTATTTGGAGACAGTGTCTTGCTAAGTTGCTGAGGCAGGCTGAGAACTTTGGAGCTTCCTACCTCAGCTTTACAGGTTGCTGGGATTGCAAGCTTATGTCAATGCGCTTGACTAATGGCATTCTTCAAATCACAGAAAAGTACCTTTTGTAGGGGGAAAGTCTATCTCTTTGTTTTTTTTTCCCTTAATTTGGTGCAATAACTAAAAACAAACAAAAACCGTACTATGATTCATTTCTAAAATCTTTGACATCTTCAGAACACAATCTTAACATAATGCTATTTTTTGAAAATGATTGTTTCCATCTACTAAAAGTAGATTGATTATATGCTTATCTGACAATTTATAGTTAAATGTAGACAGGAACATTTCTTTCTTTCCTTCCTTCCATTTTTTATCAGGGATTGAACACAGTGGCTCTTAACCACTGAGCCTCATCCCCACTATATTTTTATTTTGTATTTTGAGCAGGGTCTCACTAAGTTGCATAGGACCTCGCTAAGTTGCTGAGGCTGGCTTTGAACTTGTGATCCCTCTGCCTCAGTCACCAGAGTTGCTGAAATTACAGGCATGTGCCACCACGCCCAGTGATAGAAACATTTTCAATAGGGTGCTATTCTGTTGTTAAATATACGAAATATAGAGTACTCAGGGACACCTGGTAAAGAGGATTAAGTCTTCTATTAACTACAAAGACTTAAACTGAATGTTTGTTTTAGTAAAGTCATTATCTTTTATAGTCAATAGATATGCTAGGCTTGTTTAAAAACATTTTATTTCTTGGCTATATAGGCACCCCTTCCCTTACTACAATTAACTAAGAAAAATCAAGTTAATTCAGAAGTCATTACTTTTTATTTATTTGTTTTTAACCTCTTTGTGGTCTTCTGGGATTTCTCTATAGATTTTTTTTCTCTTTCCACATTTTAATTGGTGCATTGTAGTTCATAATGATGGAGTTTGTTTTTACATATTTGCACATGCAAACAAGTATAACAAAATTTGGCCAGAATCTTTCCTCACCCTCTCCTTTTACTGATTTCCCTTTGATTTTCACGAAATTCCCACCTGACACACACTTCTCTCTTTTTCTTTTTCCCATGTAGCTTCCATGCAGGAGAGGAAACACAACCCTTGACCTTCTGAGTTTGGCTTATTTTTCTTAACATAATGGTTTATAGTTCCATCCATTTTTTTTTTTGAAAATAGCATAATTTCATTTTTCTTTATAGTTGAACAAAACTGTTGTGTTTATATAACACATTTTCTTCATCCATTGATGGACACCTAGGCTTGTTGCATAGTTTAGCTATTGTGAAATTCAGAAGTCATTTTGTTGCCTTTCTAGTTATTAGCTGATAGACTGATAAGATTCTACTCTTAAGTCTAAACTAATGTACTTAATATATCAGTGTTTATTTTATTTTGAACTCTCCATACCATATGGAGAGTTCAAAAGTTAGACTGAAAAATGTTAGGTCCTACCTGATCTAAATCATATTTAAAATTAAAAGCTAAATATTGCATCTTTTCTACACAGTTCGTTATTGTTGTTTATTGATTGATTGATTTGTGGTGCTGTGGATTGAACCCAGGGCCTCACACGTGCTAAACAGCAATCTTCTGCTGACCTATATCCCCAACCCTGTGGGTACTCTATTATATGTTGCTAATGTCATATTTAACAGTAGAATTTTTAGGTGTTTTTGAATTTTTAATACCTTTTAAGGGCACATGGTTCTTGTGTTAAAACTTTTAAAAAATCTTTCAAATGTACTACTTTTAGGCATCAGTAAGTAATTGTTTCCATCTGTAAATAGATGTTACTTTTTTTGTTTTTTGAAGAAAGAGGGACAGTGAGAGAGAGAATCTAGACAAGACAGTGGTGAGAGCTGCACTTTCAAAAACACCTGTTACTTGCTCTGATTAAAAAAAATGAAAAAATGTTTTTATTGTGTAAAGTAGTATGAATTGATTATATCAAGCACACAGAACTGCCACTACTTTGAAAACAATTTCTTTCCTTTTTTTTAAAAAAAAAAAAAAGGGACAGTGAGAGAGAGAGAGTCAACTTTAGTTTTTCATGTGGATTTCGTTGCTGACGCTTCGTTGTGTACATGGTGCTGGGGTTTGAACCCGTGCATTTGCTCATGGCAGGCAAGTGCCATAACTGTCGAGCCACCTCTCCTGCTCCTGGATGTTACATTAAATCATTGTAGCTGTGGCCATCTTTCTTTTCAGTGTCTAGTTTCAGCTACTATCCATAGCCTGATGATTCCCCCTCTCTCACTCTTATTATTCCTTTTTCATAAATAATAGATTATTTTTGTTTTACTTTTAAAGGGTCTTGACATAAAAATTAGTCAAATATGCAGTCATGAAAATGTTAACTAGGGTTGTGGATAAGGAACAGAATCAGCTTTTAGCCTATGATGCATTAAAATGAAATTGTTTTCAGGTCTGGAGTGGTAGCTCAGTGATTACAGTGCTTGCCTGGCATGCTTGAGGATGCAGGTTTGTACCCCAGTACCATGTACACAACAAAGTATCAGAGCAACGAAAGCCACATGAAAAACTAAAGTTGATTCTATCTCTTTCTCACTGTCCCTCTCTCTTTAAAAAAAAAAGGAAAAGAAAGAAATTGTTTTCAAAGTAGTGGCAGCTCTATGTGCTTAATATAATGATTTCATACTAACCTTATATAATAAAAACATTCTTTTTTTCCCCCCCATTTTTATCAGAGCAAGTAATAAGTGTTTTTGAAGGTGCAGCTCTCACCACTATCTTGTCTAGACATCAGGTCTACCCAAATGTATTAACAATCCACTATTACCAACCATTTGTTTAGACTTTATATATCTTTATATATATACTGAAGAGAGATTCACCTCTGAAAATCTGCATTTACAGAATAAATTGAAAAAATTTTTTGCCAGATTTCAAAGTGTTTAAAGTTACAATTTACCAGTCAAATTCTATTCATGCTGTTATTTTGGAATTTGTTGCTGAAGTATAAATGTAAAGTTTTCATTTTAAGAGAATTGCACCTGTAGGCCCTGAACATGATTTGTGTCATATCAAAAAGTCAAAATCAAGTATCTCAGCCTATATATTTAAGGTAAGTTATTTTATACCTGGTATAAATCCACAAGTAAGAAGCTTGGTGACCACATTACAAGATTATTTTTACATAAATTACAGGTAGTACAAATACTAAGCTGTGTAAGAATTGAACATAAAATGGTAAAGGTACAGTAAGGAATGAGGCCATCTTGGACTTTATCCCTTGGGATGTTATCACCACAATAAAAATCAGTTTCAGTAAAAGTATTCCCAGTGGAATACGCCCAGGCATGAGCTTCATTTTCTCACCTCTCCTCCTTATTCACTGAATACCAGCACTGGGTAAAGATTTTCTGTAATGGTCTCAAATTATTGCCTCTTGCTATTCGCTTTTGCTGTTGTAAGTCAACACTTTTTAAGTCTCTAAGTATCTTACATTAAGGACATTTATAAATAGTGTAGTATAGTCAACACTGGATGCATCTGCTTAGTGTTTTCAATTCTCAGAGTCCTTTCTTCATTTGTTAAATGGGATTAATTTAATGAGAGGTTCTCTTACAGAATCAACAACCTATTTATGTGAAAGTCCTTCCTGTATTGAAAATCACAAGGGGTTTTGGTAATGTTAGTTAATATTTTGTCTGTTTCTTTACAGTTTTGGAATATTGATGACTTTTGAATTACTTAGAAATATTTCATAGCAAGTTTTTAACATAGATTTAGCTCTGAGATGTGGTTTCCTTGCCAGTATCAAGGATAGTTGTTTGTCTTTTGTCCCTTCACTTCTGCTTTGTTTTTGCCTGCCCTCCCTTCATAATTTAAATTGTAAACATTTACTATGAAATATTTTGCTTCTTTTGGATGACTTTGTGATTTTGCTTTCATATTTTCTATTTGGTTTTCTCTTTGTTTTTCTATATATAAAACATTAAAAGATTAATATTTCCTCCTTAGAATTCTCTGCTCTTCCTTCCCATCCTTAAAATATAAATTGTTTTCATATTTCCCTCCTTTATCTGTCATTCTTCATTTTTGAGATGTAATCCTTCCTAGCATATCTTCTGTCTTCTCTTTGCTATCTAATTCAGATATTGTACCTGAAGCAACAGACTTTGTCTTATAGAACTCATGTGCTGACTACAGTTATAGCGATGTGAGTTCATTGGTATTCTCAGTTCATCTATAAAAGACCTTTTATAATGTATAACTGGAAGTTAAACATTAAACATGAGTTAATGATCATTTAGTGTCTGGTTTGTTGGGAGCTAATTAATGTTGTCATCTGTTTTGTTGTTGATTTTTCTGTTTGTTTTTTTCTGGTTTTTGGTTTCTGGATTTTTTTTTTCTCCACTAAAGAAGACTGATAACTACAGTTGTCCCTTGGGAACCCTGGGAGATTGTTGAAGGGTACTTCCTCACCCCTCACAGATTCCAAAATCTGCAGATGCTCCTTCCACATATGCCCTCCCATGTATTTTAAGTCATCTCTAGATGACTTACAGTACTCAACACAATGTAAATGCTGAGTAAATGATTGTTATGCTGTGTATTATTTAATGGCAAGGAGAAAATTGGCCGTACTCATTGAGTACAGATGCAATTTTTTTCCCTCCAGATATTTTTGATCTGTAATTTATTGAATCCTATGATCTGGAACCTGAGGTTGTAGAGGACTGACTGTACATTTAAGTTTCCTGGGACATTGTCAGTAATCACAGTGTCTGCTATTATTGTTTGCTACTATTTTTCAGGGTAAGTGAAAAGTATTTAAGTCTAACTTTGTGATTATATGGCTATTGTGGGAATCTCCGTTTAGAAAAATAACTTTCAAACTCAGACCAAGTAACTGATATCATATTCAAAAAATATCTGTCCCTTTGTCAGTCCTTGTATTTTAAATCATAATCTTTGTAAGCAGAAGATAAAATGTAAAGCAAGTATTGCAGAAGTGAAATGTGCAGGTTGGTGGCAATGTGTTATTCCTTTGGTATCTTCATTTATACCTATTCAGTGACTATATTTTTCTTTTTCATTTTTGTTGTTATTTATTTTGGTAGTGACTGTATTGAGACAAGTAAGACTTGATTTTTGTACAGATGTCTTTTAAAATTGATTTACTTGGGAAATAGCCTTTAAAGTGTATCATAACAAAGTTATTTGGGAAGGAAGGATATTGTCTTTCATTTATTATTTTATCCATATCATCCCATTGAGATTGGTAGACAGTATTTTATTTCACTGTACCTTTGAAATAATCATTTATATGAATTTTAAGTCACAGAATTTTTAAAAATCCCATGTCAACAAATGCAGTAGTGTAATTTCCCCCCACCCTTACTAAACTACTTTCTGTCAGATATTTTCTGAAAATTTTCCTAAATATCTATTCCATTGTCTTTTGCTCTATATAGATTATATGGAATTGTGGTGCTTATTTCTTTCTTTAGGATGATCACTTTGAGGAGTATCTACTCTCATTAGCTTCTATTGAGATGTGTGTGTAAATACATGACGTGTATATATATGTCATGTATATATAACACACAAACGCACTTCTTTTGAAGAGTCTCAATTACAGTCCTTTTGTCTAGGGGCTCTGATAGTTTTATATTGTATTAATTTCTTTTGGGGGAGGAGGGATATTGAGGATTGAACCCAGGGCCTTGTGCATGCTAACAAGTCCTCTACCACTGCACCTTATCCCCAGCCCTCACAGAGTACGTTCTTGGTTGTGATTATGGGTCCTCTGTAAAGGGAGAGAGTAATAAATACTAATTTAGTTGACACATTAGCTGAAATTGGTATAAACAGAATGTAGTTTGTTTGCAACCTGTTTACTTTTCTAAATTTTATTTATTTAAAGTAAAAATACACTTATTCGCTGAGTTTATCAGTTGCATAGCTAAATATTGTTTGTCAGTAAAAGTTGCACAGACAAAACTTAACATGTTTTCTTCCTGCCCTTAGCTCTAGTTAATGTTAAGGGACAATACTGCTTACTTTAAGACAGAGGGAAAATTACCTGATGAATCATCTTTATATTGTCCAATTTCCTTGCCAATAGTATGCTCACAATAAATATTTGTTGAACAGCTCCCCCAAGTACTTTGTAAGTGTATTTACTTTTCATATTTAATTTTACTATCATGTGTCCAGACGTGGATTACTCTTTAATAAAATTTAGTGTATTTCAGATAACTTATGGCTCCTGTATAATTTACATTTTTCAGTAGAGCTGGGGAATTATAAAATGTTATCTCTTTGAACATTGGATATTCTCTAGTCTCTTACCTTTATGTCCTCTAGTTGGACATATGTAGATTTTTTTCATCCCATCTTTCATTACTCTTAAACTGCTTTTCTTTCATATTTGCTATCTTAAACCTTGGTCTTTTAAAACACAACACACTCTGTTTCCTGGGGCGGGGGGTACAACTCCTGCCTCAAAAAACTTGGAAACATTTTCTTTTTTAAAAGCATAGCTAACCTCTTAAAGGGGGGCTGCCAGAAACTATCAGTGAAGAGGAAGTAAGAAACTAGATTGCTAAGCTAATGCTGAAGCCATGGATTCTCCAGAGCCAGGAACACAACTTGTTATGTTTAAAAAGCTCAAGATTTAAGGTTCAAAAAGGTGGAAAATATGAAAGAAAACAGTTTGAGTAATTGAGAGATGGGATGAAAAAAATCTACCTATTTCCAAATGGAGGACATAAGAGTAAGAGGAAAGAAGATATTCAGTGTATAAAATATAATTTTTTTTAAAAAAGAGAGGAGGACAGTGAGAGAGAGACAGAGAATCAATTTTTATTGAGTTCTTCATATGGCTTTCAATGCTCTGACAGTTATGTACATGGGTGCTGGGGTTTGAACCCTTGTACTGGCGCATGCTGGGCAAGTATAATTTTTAAGTCTTAAAGTGTATCTTGTTTAGTACACACCCCACAAGTTAAAGGATGCAGTCCCCCAAGTAGTGGATGACAAACTAGGAGTGAAAAATAGTTGATTATACATTTTACTGAAATGCTTTAGTAGAAAAATAATAGTTGGTAGCAGCCAGGATGATTATACGAGGATGTGCGGATTAGAGGCACAGTTGTAAAAATCTGAATGACAAAAAAACACTGTTTGAATTATGTTTTGTTTTTGTTTTTCTTTAAAAAAAGAGGGAGAGGGAAAGAAGAGAATCGATTTTATTTATTCATCTGGTTTTAGTTTCTTTGACACTCAGTTGTGTATGTTGTGCTGGGGTATGAACCCAGGCCCTTGCGCGTGCCAGGCAAGCTCTCCAACCGCTGAGCCACCTTTCCAGCCCTTGAATAGCTTATGAGTGAATTTTCAGTGTGTAAGTATTATGATCTGGCTGTTTGGGGCCATTAATATGGCTATACAGAAATGTTATGCTACTTTTTAGGTGCAAAATCATAGCCTGAATTACATTGGTGAAATCAGAAATGCAGAACAAGGGCATTAGAGTATGTCAGAAAAATAAATGTATTTGTGACTGCTTGTGAAAGGGTAAGAGTTATATGAAAGAACCTGGAGACAAATAGATTGAATGATTAGTGAAGCAAGAGGAGCTATCAGTTGCACAGGTAGAAGGACTAACTTTAAAATTCAGAAAGCCCCTTTTTCTGGGACAGGGCAATGGAGAATAAAGTGGCAGCATTTTTGTGATGAACAGAAGATAAATTGGGAAAAAAGGCGATTTTGTTAAGAGTAGGGGGAAATGAGATAGGGGAAAGGGGAGCCCTATCAGCGGTAGGAGTTCCTGAATTGGGTGTGGAAAGGGCTTAGAATACTCCATGTGTTTTATGTTGATATGGAATTCAACAAGAGAGATTAAGGAGTTCACAGTGGATCAAATAATTGCAGTTTTGGACTTCCTCCAACAATTCACAGCATCCTTTGAGTAAAAATAAAAAAGGCAAACCAGATTGTTTAACCATAGTTAACCAAATAAGAACACTTTAGCGGGTGAGGGAATAGGAAGGATATCAAGGCAGCTGGAGGGAGAGAGTATCAACCCAGTGGGGAACCTTTGACTTCCATGAGAAACCCAGCTAACATGGGGGTAAAGTAGGGGAAAATGTGGGATCAGGGGGAACCCAAAGCAGTGAGACCATGGAATGGCATCAGCTTTGATTGCTGTCACTATGCATGTGTTCATAATTGAATGACATTGATTCCCTCTTAAATGTAAGACTATTTTGAACAAATTAAAAAAAAACACTTTGAAAGTCACTTAAATATTCAGAAGATGCCCACTAATAAGATGGTGAAGGTGGTGATTTTGTTGAGGAAAAATTATTAAGTATTATATAAGTATTATACAGAGACAAGTGATAAAAATTAAACTTACACCTATAACTCAGGTAATGATCATAATGTATTCTAAAGAGGGAAAAAATACACTAGTTTTGTGGAGTTTTTTTTTAAAGGGAAGACAGGAATTGGCCAATATATTTTAGAATCTTCTACCTAAAAGGAACAAACATAGTGTTTTAAAACAAAGGTCAGTGCTCCAAAACACTTTGAAACTCAATTTTTATAGCCAAATGAGATATTGGAATATTTTTTCCCTCCCTGACATGCAGACCTGTTAAATATAATGTTTTACTTGCTTGAAACCCAATAGTGACTTCCCATTGTACTTGGAGTAAAAATCTAAAGTCTTTACTATTGCTGTAGAGACCTGGTAGTTCTGTCCTCTCCCTTTCCCCCCAGGTTTCTTATATTACCGTGATGGTTCTCTGGCAGTCTGCTGGCCCCCTCTCAAGAGGACATGTTTTCCGTTCCTTCTTGGGGATCTTTCTGAATGCCACCTTTGCCTGGAGTTTTCTCTCTCTGGCTTCTCACTTCAGCATCACCCTTTGAACTAAAACATTTCCTTACCCTCTGACCAATCCCAGCAGTTCCTCTATCAGTAAATCTACTTTAATTATCTTATAACACTTACTAGTATTATATATATATTTGTGTTTTCATGTTTTATTGAATCTTTCTAACTAAAAATACGTGTTGTTTTGTTCACTTGAAAAGCTCTGTGTACAGACCCTATGCTCGAAGTAAGTCCTTAAATGTTTTTTGAATGACTGGATGGATTCTGAGTATTAAGTGCTTTATGTGTGTTCTTTCATGTAATTCTCAAAAAAGCCCTGTGAGCTAAGGTCCTGTTAAAATGCCCACACTGGGCTAGAGCAGTGGCTCAGTAGTTGGAGTGCGTGCCTGGCATGTGGGAAAACCTGGGTTCAAACCCTGGCACCACATATACAACTAAAATATTGGAGAAACAAAGGCCAGAAGGAAAGACAAATAAAATTGATTCTCTCCTCTCTTTTTCTCCCCCCCTTTCTCCCCCCGTTGCATATTTGTGTGTGTGTATGTGTGTGTGTGTGTGTATATATCCCACACTGCACCCCAAACTTGTAGTCTCCATCACCATAGAATCTTTGTCATCTCATTACCCCATATTTCCCCTTCCATCCTACCAGTACTTGTGAACCCACTTTTGTGTGGTATTTTATCTAGAGGAATTTTAAAAAGGATAAAAAAATTTATTTTTAGTTTTAAAGATTGAACTATATTTGAATTACATTTATGTTGTTTAGTATGAATGAAAAATTATTTCTCTTGTGGATCATTTTTGGCCTGACTAGAATGAAAATGGTAAGAAACTATAGTTATGGTAATTTTCTGCATTTTTTCCTTTCTTTTGCAGCATACCTGTAGATATGAATGGCTCATCCACAGTTGTAACAGTTTATTCCTACTGTGCAAAATAATTTAATTTGAAGCTTTTACTGTATAATTATGTCTGTATGCAATGACTTGAAGGCTGAGAAACATAGTTTAATCTGATTTCCATTTAGATGCTTCAGAGTGTGTTTAGTACATGAGGAGTATAGTTGCTGATGTTGCTGCTTTAAACAGAAATATAGGACATTATAGTCAAAATTTGACTTTTAAAGTTGTATGTTGGTTGTTCCAATTTATCTCTAAAATTGAAATAATTGCCATTTAGGAAAAAAACAGAATACAGAACATAGCTGCTATCCAATTGAACTATACGGGATAAATACTGGCTTGAATCACTGGGAATGATTCAGTATTTGTGGAAAGTTTTTAGAGCTTTCCTGTCACACATACACAATGAAGACAGAGGCAAAATTGCAAAATTTTCCTTTTGTTGTACATATAATGCTTACATTTTAATTATTGCTTTATCTTAGTAATATGCAATTCTTTTTGACTTCTTAATACTGTCATTTAAAATTGTACCATTTCTGGACTAGTTTTTGTTTGTGTGTATGTTTTGATTTTGTTTTGCAGAGATAATATAGATTATTAGACATTTTGAATCTTGTCTGTATAGTTGTCTTTTAAAAAAAACTTTTTTCTACTATAGATATCTAGTTTTAGTGGTGAAAATCATATGAATGGACAGTGAAGCAGAGTATTTTTAATTGGATTTTGTTTTCTTCCTACAGTATGGTTATCTTATAGGAAAAAGAATTTTAGACCAAATCTTATCTGGACTCTGGTTAGAAGATTTGATTCTTGAAAAATAATGGAATGC
This sequence comes from Aplodontia rufa, assembly GCA_004027875.1. NCBI lineage: Eukaryota > Metazoa > Chordata > Mammalia > Rodentia > Aplodontiidae > Aplodontia > Aplodontia rufa. The sequence continues at coordinate 99,186 of PVKS010000516.1, forward strand.
TGTTAATCTAAGCAACAGGAACTAGACATTTAATCTGGTATATGGTCTATTATTTAGATTGGCAATCAGTTTATACAATCTGCAGAAAAAACATTTTGCTAAGTAAACTACTAGCAGGTTTCTATGTATAAGTTGGGCAAGGTATAGAACGCTTGTAATCCAAGCTATTTCTGCTAAGGCAGAAGGATCATAATAAGTTTGAGGCTTGTCTGGGCAGCTTAGCATAGACCCTGTCTCAAAATAAAAAGAGCTGAGGATGTAGCTTTGTGGTTGAGTACTTGTCTAGCATGTGTGAGACCCTGGCATTCCCAGTACTGATGAAAAGAAAAAAAAAAAGATTCTGTGTATAATTTCATATATGAATAAAAAAGTTGTATTGACATTATATTATAGTAACAGTATCTTTCAAAGTAATGTTTTAGGCTTTTCAATATTTTGAAATGATTTTGTAATATCAACTTTATTTCCTATTTGATTTCAAAAACTTTATTATAATTCACCTTTCTCATAATGTTACATCTACTACAAGTTTCATTATGGCTTTTTTTTTTTTTTTTTAAAGATTTGGGAATTGAACCCAGGGTTGTCTTTGTTCATGGTAGGCAAGTGCTATACCACGGAGCTACATCCCCATCCCTATTTATGATCTTAACTTGATCAAGGAACAATATTTATTGACAAACCACTTTGAACAAATTTATTTACTAATCTTTTGGGTTTTTGTTTTTGTTTATGGTGCTAGGAATTGGACCCAGTGGTATTTTTGCCATTGAATTTTATCCCCAGCCCTTACCCCCACCTTTTCTTTTTTTAAAAAAAATAGGATCTCTAATTTAGGACCTCAGCCTGCGGAGTCACTAGGATTATAGGTTTGTACCGCTGTGCCCACTTAATGTCACTAATCTCAAAGAATTTGCATATGGGATTAACTGGATGGAATGGTCAAAATGTTTAATTAAAGTTTGAGCCAAGGCCAGAATATTTGATTGTTTTGAAATTAGAGATAATTAAAGATCCATTTTATTTCCAGATTTATATTTAATGTGAGTTACAAAGGAAGCAAAAAAAAATGTATTTGCTCTAAATACAACAGAAGAGATAAGGAGGGCTGTTGGTGTAGTTCATTGGTAAAATACTTGCCTACCATGCATAAGGCTGTGGATTTAATCCCCGGCACCATGATAAAAGAGGCAGAGGAAGAAAGATGGAAATAACTGCATATTTCTGAAATATTTGCAATAACCTAGAAAAACTGAAAAATGTCTTCAACAAATTTTTGAGCTAGTTAAAGTAGAAGAATAACCAAGGAGTGCACCTGGCATACAAGAGCAGAAGAAATATGAAAGAATGTATAGCAGAGGGAATGTCAGACCCAGGGTAGCAGCCAGTGGGAGGCAGATGAAGGAGGTTGAAGGCAGCATAAATGCCCAGTGAGAAGTCTGTGAAAGCTTCCACAATGGCATCCGGCTTGATGAAGCTCATATATTGAATTTGAAAGAGCACATTGTTCTTATCAACCCTCCATGTGACAAGGGGACTTCAGAATGGAAATCAGTTTTCCAGCAGAATACCCGTTCAAACCACTGAAGATCACATTTAAAACAAAGATCTACCACCTAAACATAGATGACAATGGGCAGTTGCACCAGTAATGAGTGCTGAAAACTGGGACCAGCAACTAAGACTGATCAAGTAATCCTGTCCCTTGTAGCACTGGTGAAAGACCCTTAGTCTGAGCACCCAGTCCTACCTACCTGAAGAATACTGTAAGGATGCTGCCAAGTTTACTAAGAACTGTGGGAAAAAATGACCTGCCAACTAAAATCTGCCGCAGGTGATTTCAGCAAGTGAGAGCAGAGACATCCACCCTTGCATTCAGACACCCTGCAAAGGAGATGCTGGAAAATTGACACGTACCACACCTTCTGGCATTGCATGTGACAGCTACCAACTTTTTACATTTCCGTAATCAAAATCAGTCCAGGTAACCTGTAATGAAAGGATTAAAACTTTCAGATGTTCTTGTTCTGCTCTCTTTGTTTTAAAAATTACTGTTTCCATCTTTTAAGAAAGTATGGTTGAAATGATATTTTGGTGGGTGGTAAAATTTTAGTAGCAAAGATTTTTTTTGGCTATAAGATCAACATTCATAAATCATTAGCTTTCCTATACTCCAGCAACAAGTCCACTGAAGAAGAAATCAGGAAGTCTGTCCCATTCACAATCTCCTCAAAAAAAAAAAAAAAAATGTGTGGGCATCAATCTTACAAAGGATGTTAAGGACCTCTGCACGAATACTATTGAACATTAAAAAAAGAAATTGCAGAAGATCTGAGTAAGTGGAAAAACATTCCATGTTCTTGGTTAGGCAGAATGAATATAATCAAAATGGCCATTCTACCCAAAGCCCTATACTTTTATCTGCATCAGCACATAAAAGTCCTCTATCACATATTTTGAATGTGCAAAAAGCAGCATGTCCTTTCATACCAGGTATTCTCTTCTCCATTGTTTTTCAATAATTCATTAATGGTTTCATTTCTAAAACATTCATCTGTCTGCTCTTTGCCACTAACTAGCCACTAAAGTGCTACTCTCTCAGGCACTGAGCTAAATATTCTGAATACAAAGCTGTACAAAAGACACACCTGCCCTCAGTGGGTAGAAAAGTAGACAAAAAAAATTTTACCAAGTAAAATACAGCCAGACAGGAACAGTGTACAGTAGATATATAAGGAATGGTTTCCTGAGGGCCTAGTTCATATTATTTGGTTTTTCTTCTACCCAAAGCCCTATACAGATTTATACAATCCCCATCAAGATATCTATGGCATTCTTCACAGACATAGAAAAAGCAATTCTCAAATTCATATGGAATAACAGAAGACCCAGAATAGCCAAAACATTACTCAGCAAGAAGGAGGAAACGGGTGGTATCACATCTCCTGACCTGAAATTATACTATAGGGCTATAGTAACAAAAACAGCATGGTATTGGTATCAAAACAGAGCTGAAGTCCAATGGAATAGAATATAGCATTCTGAAACACACCCCTATACTTTTAACTATCTGATATTTGATAAAGGGGGCAAAAGCATAGTGTGGAAGAAAGATAGCCTGTTCAGCAAATGGTGGTGGACAAATTCGACAGTCATATGTAGACAACTGAAATTGGATCCTTACCTTTCACCCTGCACAAAAATTAAATCAAAATGGCTCAAAGATATGGATATTAAACCAGAAATTTTACAATTGCTTGAAAAAGAAGTAGGATCCACACTACATGAAATAGGGGTTGGCACTGCCTTCCTTAACAAGACTCCCATGGCGCAAGCATTAAAGTCAAGAATGAATGAATGGGATACAATTAAACTAAAAAGCTTTGCACAGCTAAAGATTTAGTCAAGAGTGTCAAGAGAGAACCCACAGAATGGTAGAAAAATCTTTGCTTGCTACACCTCAGACAGAGTGCTAATATCCAGAATATACAAAGAACTCAAAAAGCTAAACACCAAAATCACAAATAATCCAATCAATAAATGGGCTGTGGGGCTGGAGTGGTGGCTCTGCGGTTACCCAGCATGGGTTCAAACCCACTGCACCCATGTACACAACTAAGTGTCAGAACAATGAAAGCCATGTGAAAAACTCCATAAAAATTGATTCTGTCTCTGTGTCTGTCTGTCTGTCTGTCTCTCTCTCTCTCTCTCTCACTGTCTTTTAGTCTTAAAAAAAAAAAAGCTACAGAACTGAAAAGAAATTTCTCAATGGAGGAAGTCCAAAAAACCTATAAACATATGAGAAAAAGCTCTACATCACTAGCAATCAGAGAAATGCAAATCAAAACATCACTGAGATTCCACCTCACTCTTGTCAGAGTGGCAAAAATGAAGAATACGAACAATGACAGATGCTGGAGGGGCTGTGGGAAAAGAGGAACTCTGTCACATGGCTGGTGGGACTGTAAACAGCCACTCTGGAAAGTAGTGTGGAGACTCCTCAAAAAATTAGGGCTAGAACTGCCTATGACCCAGCTATCCCACTCCTGGGTATTTTCTGAAAATAGCTAGAATTTGCATATTATAGAGATACAGCTTCATCAATGTTTATAGCAACTCAATCTATTATAGCTTAATTATGGAACCATCCCAGATGACCCTCACTTGAGTGGATTCAAAAACTTTGGTAATTATATATAATGGAATTCTACTTGACTCTTAGAGAAAACAATATTTTGGCATTTGCAGCCAAAAGGATGGAGATGGAAAAAATTATGCTAAGTGAAATATCCCAAACTCATAGTCTCAAGGGTTGAATGTTTTTTCTCATTTGTGGAAGCTAGAATACAATCAGAAACAGTATGATAGATGGCAAAGCTAATAATAACCTCAACATGTATGAATTTTTACACAAGCAGGGGAAACCTTGCCTAGGATGCTAGGGGGCGGGGGCAGTGGGGTGGTGGTGGAATAGGAAGGATATCAAAGAGGCCGGACAGATGGAGTATGGGAGAATCAACTCAGTTGGGAACCTTCAACTTCCATGAGAAGTCCAATTAATATGGGGGATAAGTAGAGGAAAACATGGAACCATGGGGAACCCAGGGAGGGGAACCATGGAATGGCAACAGCCTTGGCTTGCTCTATCATTATACATTTGTTCTTGATTGTTTGATAATGATTCCCTCCTAATTATAAGACCATCTTTAACAATTAAAAAAAATAGGTTTTTTGCAGTGCATAGTAGACCAGCAATTACCATTGAGCTACTTGTCCAGTAGCTAAGATTTTATTGAAAGATTTCATTTGAGTCAGATTTTGAGGGTAAGAGCAACCATGCTCCCCAGTGGTTCCTGCCTCTGACCCGCCTCCTGCCCCCACAAATGATGGTACCTCTGAGGAGGAAAGCTTGGATCGAAAGACTAGAAACAAAACAGAAAGCTATTGTAACACTGCTGTGTTGTTTAGCTCCATGCTAGTATAAAGTAGTAGTGAAACCAGGTACTAAGGATGCATAAAAGTCAGATTTTACCTGTGATACCTATGAAAGCATATAAACGTCACTTTTTAAAAGCAGTAGAATCCAGGACGATAGTGCATACCTCTAATCCCAGCAACTCAGAAGCCTTAGGCAAGAGGATGGCAACTGCCATGCCAGCTTCAGCAACTTGGCAAGACCCTCGATCAAAAAATAAAAAGGCTGGGAATGTGACTCAGAGATAGAGCACTCCTGAGTTCAGTCCCCAGTACTGCAAAAAAGTAACAACAGCAACAAAAAAGAATAATTTAGCTGTTAACATTTACAAATGATTTAGTGTTTGTTTACTCAGGAAATAAATCCTAGCTATAAATGTTTCTAAACTTTTACAATATGAGTAGACTGAATTTAATGAGAGTGAGGCAACATATTAAGCTTATGCTTTTTGTCATAGGATATTGAAAATATGTGTGGGGAGAAGAATTTAATACATTTTGCAGAATGGTTTATATAAATGCTGGTATGTAGTATGTACATGAATACATGGTAATCTTACATGAACAGGATTTTCATAGGTATAGTACTATCGGTTTTGCCCTCATAATTTCTGATAAATAGAAGTATTGAGTGGTATTCAGTAATAGTGTCTTACCCAAAATTATCTGCAAGCAATACATAAATTTCATTTGACTGAATTCTTTCCTCAGAGCCTTGGCTGTAGGAAAATTGTCTTTAAAAAGGCTTTTCGAGGGCCAGATTAATATATTTTCACTTACTAAGATTTGTTAATAAATTTAATTTAACTAAATGCTTAGTGATTATACTTGTTCACCTTGAGCAACTATGGAAGTAGCAGTGTAACTAGTTGATATAGTGATGACAACATTGCAATTTTAGCAGGGCCTTGTTCATTTATATGCACAATACTATATGTATTCCTCTAATTCTTGGAAGGAACTTTAGTATCATTTGAGGAGTCATTAGTTTGTAATGCCTGATGGACAAATCAACATTAATTTGAAATCATACCAGTTATAAATTTTGCTATAAATATGTAGGCTATAAAATATCTACAGACATCTTGAAAATGTGTACCTCTAACTTAGATAGGATTTACTGACTTTCCCATTTTATATAATGGCATAAAGGTATAAGTAAAATAATGAATAATTTAAAATATTATAACATTTTTAATAGACCTGATACTGCAGTTACTATTTTTTAAAAAATCTGTGCTATTTATGTTCATTACAAATAATTCCTTCTTTCTGGAAAAAAACCCTCAGAACAATTCACAGTGGTAATGTATATTATCTAATTGAAAAAAATCCCTCTCTGGTAGAAGTATGATTAAGTACACTGATAATTCTGTTTCTTACCTTTACATATGATGAAAAGCAGATACATTACTTTCATTTTTCCCTGGTGGAGTAAGAAAAACTATTTTCAATGGAAACTTTTTTTTTCCCAAAGAGAGAGGGACAGTGAGAGAGACAGAGAAAGAGAGAAACAACCTTATTTAGTTATTCAGATGGCCTCAAGTTGCTCCAACACTTAGCTGTGTACGTGGTGCTGGGGTTCGAACCCAGGTCCTCGTGCTTGCCAGGCAAGCGCTGAAACCGCTGAGCCACCGTTCCAGCCCTTTCAATGGAAACTTTTAAGGATTGGTAAGCATTTAAGTTTTTCCATGGAAAATCATAGTCTATCTTTACCTGTTAGATAAAGGCTTGTGAACATCTTTGATTGATTTGCAGTTGTGCTGAAGGGAAAATAAATTTATACCATCACCTAGACATTTCTGCTGTGTTAAAACCGTGCCTAGGGGCAGATATGCTGCTTTGCATGTGTAATTACACAGGTCTGTGTTGCTTCCAGTTTGCTCCCATGTAGAAGGCTATCATGATGGATATCTGCCTCAAGGAAGTTAAAAAAGTTATAAAACTGGGCTGGGGATCTAGAGTACTTGCCTAGCATGTGTGAAGCCCCAAATTCAATCCCTAGTACTGCAAAACGTAAAACAAAATCAGTAGTTACAAAATCCATTCAAACTACCTTTAGCAATAAATCTAATTTCATAAGCTAGTAAACTTGGATTCATCTTTATCATCAAAACCTTTAAATCCTGTAGAACCTGCCTATGTACAGAGCTGTATGTAATCCTGACCGCTATTTCTCTTTGCTACTCTTCACTGGGATCTCTGGCTCTGTGATCTCTTAGTAGCTCCTATTCTCACCTTCACCAAAAAGATATTTAAAATGAAAAATTTTCTAAACTGGTACATATAAAACATTTAAACTGTTAATGTCTCAGAAAGCAAAGAGTGCCTGCCTAGTATGTGTGAAACCCTGGGTTCAATCCTTAATACCACAAAAACTAAAACAGAAAAAGAAAAGCAGCACATGTGTACTGACACCATGATGATTTTTCAGTGTAGACATGGAGAGATTTTGTTAGGAAAGGTGATTTCCTCTAATATCTACATCATGATGTAGAATTTTAATGAAGAAAGAAATAGTGCAGTCAGTGAACACATCTGGTTGACTGAATCACCTGGCAAAAGCAACCGAGGGAGAACTTGCTTTCTCTGCAGGACTCATTGGACATTTCCAATTTCAACGGTAAAATACTCATTAACCAACCACAGTGTAAGTAGCTTATAGAATAATAGTGCCTTTCTGAGTGTAGGGAAGATGACTGGCCTGATCTGTTTTTCACATATTTATTTTACTGGCATCCCTGAAGCCATATGAAAAAAATAATCTAAGTCTGAAACTTCACTAATGGAATGATTTAAAGTATTAGACACAAAGCACAAACATACACACAAAAATGCTATCCCATGTGTTGATGTGTTGTCTCATAATAGTTAGGGATCCTGATCAGAAGACCTGCTTTTCAGGCCCCTCCAAGACAGATTCTTTGCACCTGAAAACTATACGTGTTAATTTATTTTTGCCAGTAATTTAGCTTATCCATGGCTTTGTTTCTATGTTGGATTTAAGTCTCTAGGGTTATAGCAGCAGCATGATAAGGAGTGAATTAGAAATTGAGACTTGTGACTTAATTGTATTTATTATAATGAACTCCCTTTAATCTCAGTTTTCTTTTAAAGAATGAGCATAGTCACTCCAGAGTGTCTGAGAGTATTCCTGGAACATAAAATAATATAAAGGTCTTTATGAAAATGTGAAGTTTGTGCCTTAATACCTGTAATTTTCCAATAATCTCTTAATGTCAACCTACAACCTTTTCTGGTCACACAAAACTGGTAGGATTCTTTTCCATTCTTCTAAAATTCTTGTGTAGTTCAAATTGAGTCATCCCTGAGAACTCAATTGATTGAGTTCTCTTGAAAAGTCTAGGTTCTGAGACATACTGGCTCATCTTCAAAAGGTCAAAGCAACGTTAGTATTAAATTCTGTCCAGCCTCCTTTGTGAGAGATGAACTGGAAAGGAAGAAAAGAGGTGAGCCTGGAAGTAGCTCAATTGCTTTCTGCTTGTCAGTTCTGCTGACAAAATTCCATTTGGGAATAAAGGGAGGTTGTTCCTCTTAGATCTCTCAAACCTGTTAGGTAGCACTTGACCTAGGTAACACCTTTTTGAAACTTATCCTCCATCTTGGAACAAGAACCACCTCAAAGTCACCCTGATCCACCTATCCCTAAACCCCCCACTCTCCCACAATACACCACAATCAGGCAAAGAAATCCTAAATACTCCATCTTCAAAAAAAAGGACTCCTCCTTGACAACTACCTAGCAATGCCCTAATCTGCCCTCCCTCACACCCTCTTTATTTACCCTAGGCTGTAAGCAGAAGATAGGTCCTAGTCCCCACTGAGGCCCACCTTCCTTAGGTTTGTCCTGAATCAACCTGTGTTACTGTTGAGCCACTGCTGTTCTCCTCTCTGTTCCTTCATTCACTGCTGTCCTTACATAATGGTGCTCAAACCTGGGACTGGTGTTCTAGGTTCCCCACCACCGGTGGCCTCTTTGGGCCTTCCCTTGACTTGGACCTGGTCTCTCTTTCTCTCTTTTTTCTACCACCTCAGCCTCTGGTGGTCCAGTAAGGACAGTTCACATTGATGGACATCACATTCACCATTGGCCCACTCTGACTCTGGATTCCTGGAATCCCCACCATGGTTTCTCTCTCTCTGGGTGCTGTTCCTCTGATAAATCCTGGCACTGGGTGGCAGTGACTTTCTTTGGGGAAGCCCATCAATTGCCTGTCTTTTCATTGGTTGTTCCTAGAATGACCCTAGAGAAACCAAATTCTTGAGGAAATGCTTCTTGATTTTGGCCCTCTTCTCAGAGTCCTTGGGGTGCCTGATGATCCCCTCTGACTCTTAGATTCGTGGAATAATTGCCATGGTTTCTCTCTCCGTGGATACTGTTCCTCTTATGAATCCCAGCACTGGTGAGAGAAATCCCCTGCCACCTCTGGGTGATAATGAGTTGCTTGTTAGGGGATGCCCATCAATTACCTGTTGTTCTGTTGATTGTTCCTGGAATGATGCTAGAGAAATCAAATTCTCATAGTGATACCCCTTGATTTTGGCCCTTCACTCTTGTCAGAGTCCTTGGGGGCCCTCCTCAATCCATCCTGTCCAGCATGGGCCAGACCCCATCAAAGCTAGCACTAGATGCTCCCTTGGGGTGCCTTCCCAAACATATCCAGACCCTGAGTCTCCAAGACATAGTCAAAGCTGAAAGGCTGGTATTCCTCTGGTGCCTGGTTCTAATATAAGCTTGACAATAGTAGTCACTGGACTGAAAATGGCATTTGGCTTCCAGATTCTCAGAGATCTTGAAAACTCCCCACTGCAATTGCAAATGTTCCAAGGTTCCCTCTATCCAGGCTTCCATTCTAGACTTGGTACCACAACTCCAAACCTGCTTTCTTCCAAAACTGTTCCACTTTTCACATTTTTCTCCTCAAGGCATCCCTCTCTCGGGGACCCCTCCCTCTTTGGGAGTTTTGCTTTCTTTCTGTTACTCTAAATCCTGTTACTTTGTTCTGTTTTACCTGGTGTTCATGTATTTCATTCCTTGAATTAGCAAAAAAAAAAAAAACAAAAAAAACCAAAAAACAAAAACACACCCATTTGCCCTCCCTGTTACATTTATAGGGATTCACCTGGGATCTACGGAAGGGTGAATATGGACAAAGGAGCTCTCATTTCTCTTCTCTGTGCTCTTTCTTAGTGGACAAATTCTTTCTCTCCCCTTCTCTGCAGAAATGCCTCTTCCTTATGTGTGCCCTGGTGTTCAGGCTGTTCCCAACTACTCTTCTATGTCTTACGGACTTTCAATTCTTTCACTTTGTCTCAAGTACCTAAAGAGAATCTCTAGGGACCTCCAGGCTTTCAGAGCTTTCTGGAACCCAAACCCTAAGTCTGTCTCTGCTTTTGGTCTTGCACACCTAAATACATATGTTTTGTTTTGTTTAACTGGAGTTTTTTAGCCCTGTTTTTCCTTCTGTTTTTATTCAGAGGGCATTTTTTCAAGCAATAAAATCCTTGTTTCCTGACGATTTTTATGTATATTTGTGCACATCTGTATATGTTGTGTCAACATACATGTTTTTGTCTACATGGTACCAAAATTAGCATATAGATAAATAAAAGGGGGGGCTGGATCCACTTGCCTCTTAGTTCACATGACCTAAAACCTTTAATAAAAGTTCAGTTTAAATTGGTTAAACAGATGAGAATTAAGATGTCTTTACAATTATTAACCAACAAGTTTTTCCAGGTGGTCAGGCAATCAATAGTGTAATTTCTATAAAATGTTTAAAGTGTAATATTCATTGCTTCTAAAATTTTTCTTCAGAGAAAAGATGGCTTATACTCTTAACTATACCTGTCTGGTAACTGGTTAAATAAACAGCTGTTACAATATTGTTGACACCCTATATGACTAGAAATACATATACATCTGAGAATTAAATGTTCAAGCTTTTTCTAAATGTTATGTAAAAGTTTGTAAAATGAAAGTTTATGTAGATTTACAGGCAAGGTAACAAATAATTGTATCTGACATAAAAAGGATCACACTGCCAATTAAAAGCCTTGCTTGTATCTGTTTGCTTTGGCTAAGTTTATTTCTGATCATTAACACTATTTTCTAAATATGTACTTTAAAACTTAAACTTAGTTTATATAAAGACATCTGTAAAATTGTGACCCTAACTATTGTTGGCTTCTGTGTATATTAGATATATTCATGTGTTTTTTTTTTTAAAGGATACAAGCCTTTTAAAATGTAAAGCTTAGGGGAGAGCATTTTATCAAGTTGGTGTTTTCCAAACTAAAATTTTCTACATCTGTAATCTTCAGATTTATACACGCCATCTCCTACAAGACAGATAAGATATAATACTAACTTCAAGTACTGTTACTGACCCTAATTAAACAAAAGGGGTAATTACAGAACTGTAGACATAAAAGTTAAAGCCCAGTACTCCCACCTTAAAACTGGTGAAACTGGCTTGCTGGATGTTTAATACTAAAACCAGGAGACCAAACTTGAAAGTTAAAGGGCCAAGGATAAAAGCAGCCAATATTTTGGCAATTGCCCTTTAAGGTCAGCCAGGATTTAGGGAACAATGGGACTTCTCTATGGACTTGGCAACTCTGGGCCACATGACCTCTCAATAAGCCAACTAGACCACAATCTGCAGAGAAAGAGGGTCCTTAGAAAGGGGCTTCTACGGGAAGCCACATGTGGTCAGCAAGACTCCAACCCATTCTGACAGATGGTACAACTGGTAGAAGAGCTAAGAGGCTTCTCACAAGTTCCCAAGAGTGACCCTGACAAATCTGGGCTCATGCTTAGCAGTAGATAAGAATAAGATCAATTTTGATCAACTTGGTCTTATTTAAACACCTGGCAGGAGAGTATAACTGAAGCTCAGCCCTACATTGACATTTAGGAGAGACAAAGACTTGTTCTCTCAAAAGTAAATAAAACTGGGATATTACACAGCTAAAGGAAATCTTCCTACCAGGCAGGAATAACACTAATAAAAAAGCTGTTTTATAGAATCACATGGCACTTGACACCTAAGTCATTATTAAAAGCTAAATGTTCTAACAACTTTGCTAATGTTTCCAAAGTCTTAAATGGCACCCACTCAAGATTTAATAAGTCGCCATCTTCATAGTTTTCGGGAAATGGCTAGTAATACTTGTGATTTATCTGCTAATTATTTACAGAAAATAATGCTTTGCTGTCACTTGTCTCTTGCCTTAACATAAACCCTGCCCAATAAATGCCTTGTCCAGTGACCTCCCATCATAGACCTCTGGACTGCCCTGATGCATGGATGGCTAGAGTTCATTAAGCTCCAGATGGTCATGGAAATATGACTGTCCGTGGAGCTGCCTCCCAACCTCTACTAAGGCGGCCTAAATAGACCCTCTGGAGGGCTCACCATCATCTTGAAGCAGCCAGAGCTGTCATCACCCTTTTTCCCCTGACCAGTCAAGGACCTCTTCAGAAGGGAATTAAGATAGGAGACAGATTATCTATAGGCAGACAGATATGTGTACCTTGGAGAATTGGATCTCACCACCCCAGATTACAACTAAAACCTTTGTTTTTGGCTGGCTGAATTGAAGGTCTCATTCATGCTTGGATACCCAACACCTATCCTTAGCAGGAACATCCTAATTAAATTCAGTGCCTCCATTTGTTTTAATTCCCGTAGCTCCTCACACTTCTCTGCTCCTTTATCCTCTTGTGCTGACCATACGCTTTTCCTCATCTTCTAACATCCTTGTCAGTTCTCTTCTCTGAGGTGTCAACCACAGTATGGGATATCTCCAAGCCCACCATGGCCCCCTACCACATCTCCATTAAAAATTTCCTGCAATACCCTGCTTCCAGCTAAAGCAGTTTGTCTTCACCTTTCTGGCTGCCATTCTTATAACCAGGGAACCTTCTGCCTATGCCAAATTAACACATCTGTTTACCCACTGACTGGACAGGAACTTAGCTAGCCCATTTTCTCTTTCCAATTCTTCGTATAATTGTTGGCCTTGCCATTTGGCTCTCCATGTTTCAGTTATTCACCTACTTTTTACAGAAAGCATCAGTGCCACTACTAACCAGAATCTAGAACATTCTTCTGTTGAGCTCCATTAGAAGTGCTCAATACCAGCGCCTACAGAAGACTTCAACTGCATTACCTGTCAACGGGAAGTTGTTTAAGATACATGGCCATTCCTCCTTTCACCTCTTTTCTTATCAAATAAAAAGTCAGGAGTGTTAGCTAGCACTTGACCTAGGCAACAACCTTTTGAAAGTTACCCTCCATCTTGGAATACTAACCTCCTCAAGGTCACCCTAACCCACCTATCCCAAAATCCCCCATTCTCCCTCTTTCTGAACTCTTCCATTTCTTTCCCCTCCCCCACCAGCATGCACACCTTTCAGACCTTCCCTAGTGGATGATTGAACCCAGAGGCACTATATCACTGAGCTAAGTCTCCAGTCCCCCATCCTCCCCCACTTTCTTTTTTTTTTTGATGGGGGCGGGCAGAGTCTCACTAAATTGCTGAGAATAGCCTCAGACTTGTGATTCTCGTGCCTCAGCCTCCCAAGTTTCTGGGATTACAGGTCTGCACCACTGTGCCTGACTTGAAACCATTTTTCTACTCTTTCTGCCTCCCGTACCACTTTATACTTTGAAATGTCTCATTTTTGCTCTATTTTAATTATCTCTGTTTACCTCTCTCACTAGAACATGACCCTTCTGAAACATGGCATGTAGAATTTGAATCAAATGAGTTCATATAAAGGAAATTATATGAAATGATGAGATATCAACAATAGAAGAAATACTATTCTCATTTGATAATTTGGCCTCTGAGGCTAATGGCAGCTGCATTAGCACAACTCCAATCTCCACCATTCCTTTAAGCTACTTTTCTAGCATTTTAATGCATATGTTAAAGATGATTTATCTGAAAATTCTCCTTGCAACTCATCTTACTTTAATTTTGGTTTTATTTTATAGGAACAGAGGTAAGGAATAGAAATGGTGTATTTCAGAAGTTTTATGTCATTACAAGCAATTTTAAATAGAGCAAATTTGCCATTGAGTTTGTTTTACAAGATACTCTTCTTCCAGTCATTTGAAGGCATAATTTATAGTGAAAAGCCTTGATAATTTATTATAGCATATTATTTTATTCCTAAAATTACTTTAAAATAATTTAACTTAATACCAAGTACCGTAACAAAGGAGTTTGTGATTCTGCGTTTGGATAGTGTTTTCCTTATGTTGGCAACTTTAACTTCTGTGCAGTGTATATGAACCCCACCCATACTTGAACCTGTTTGAACTCATTTTGATGAGATCCAAGCACAACAAAAACAGCAACAAAAAAATCTTCCTGTGTGGCCTGTAGATATCAAATCTGAAGATTATTAATGCATTTCCAGCTAGGGACCATAAGCAAACAAACTCTCCTACAGATAACTACACCCTTCCTGTTTGGAATTTTAGTTTATTGTGGAACAGATTTCGGAAATAGGTTTCTGACAGTTTCAAGTTGTATTTATAAAATGCTGGAGGGCGAGGTCTTCCTTTAACAAAAACTAATTATTTCCTGTCTGTTGCCCAACACAAGGACATTTTAAGCAGACTTTTTAGTAATTTTTCCGTCTAGTAGGGAATTATATTATTTACAACAGTTCTAACCAGAACTGTTCTTATTAACCAGTGTCTAAAAATTTTTGTATTTCCAGTGGATAACGTAAACCTCTACTACAGTAAAAAACACACACACATAAAGCAAAAACCTTAATGCTTGTAGTGTTTTGTCACTAGAGTGATAATAGTAGTTAATAGTTTAAATAAATGTCTGAAAATGTTATTGTGGTTTTTCATATGCAAATATGTGGCATATTTTTGACTTGAGTTACATTTTAGGTAAAAAGCAGACTGGCATTAAAGAACTTGCAGATTATTTCACAATGTAACATTATCCTCATCTAATACATCTGTTATAAAAAAGCCCATAAAATTTAGGCCACCCACAAAGTGGTCTGCTGAGGCCTGTGGTTGGTGTTAGAATGCTCTTATTATGTGGTCGGCTAACTAGTTTGGTAAGGAATTTACCTCCACTAAAGACTGTGAAACATCATGGTTCTGACTTTCTTCCATGGGGACAGTATTGGCTTGACTGACTTAGGTGCAGAGTTTGTTAGACCAGTCATAATGTACTCTATTGCCTTGATATCATGTGTAATGTTTTCTGAACGGTATACTGTTTTCTAAGTTGATTTGTCAGTTCTGGGTTGTGTAACCTTGGGATAAACTGGAATAAATGGTTTAAATTGCTGAATTAAATTTGATAAAGTATGTTTCACCACTATTTAGAAAAGTGTGTGCGTGTGTATTGGTGAAAAGGAAGCTGAGATTTTTAAATATTTTAATTACTGTGTCATTTGAAGAATTTGTCCTTTAAATTTCTTTGGGATTTTAAAATTATTTAAGAGTACATAAATGAATTTAGTAAAATTTAGCAACCCAAAAATGAGAGGTAAAATTAAATAGCCTTGCTGGGTACAGTGACCATTAATCCTAGCTCCTCCAGAGGCTGAGGCAAGAAGACTGCACGTTTGAGGCCAACCTAGTTAACTTAGGAAGACCCTGTCTCAATTTAAAAAAGAACCGGGGTATAGTTCAGTGGTGGAGTGCCCCTGGATTCAGTCTCCCCAACACCCCAAGAAAAAGTTTATTTTCTTTAAATAGCCATTTTTAGGCAACCAAACATTGCAGACATTTAAAAACAGTAATAGCCACCGTAGCTAGCAGTGACCATTTCAGAAATAAAAACGGTCATAGGCTAACATGATTCTGAAATTTTTCCAAATAAAATCATTTTTAGAGAACAAACAATGTAATATTGTTAGATTAGAAAATATGACAGGATATTTACTTATGTATTTAATGTAGTACTAGTATTGAATGCAGCACTTTGTACATGCTAGGCAAGTGCTTTACATTGAGATATTTTTTAAAATTTTTATTTTGAGATAGGTTCTCACTGAATTTCCCAGGCTGGACTTGAACTTGGGATCCTCCTGCCTCAGCCTTTGTAACCGGTCTTCTGAATCAAATAATTTATAGTTCACATAATTTTTATGGAGACTTAACTGTTCTTCCTTAAATACATGGATTATTGTGTACAGAATGTAGCATGGAAATCAGAAATGCATTTTGTGACAGTAAATTAAAGAAGTATCATTTTAACATAGAGGAAATAGCAATTTTTGGACAGAAAATATTTAATTGGTATTGATCTTATAAAATTGATTAAAATTATGAATTTTGAAGTAAAATATACACATTGAAGTAGAAATATATGTATACATATATATGTAGGAATATATGCATACATGTGTATAAAAATGTTCATGCGTGCCTATGTGTAACATACTGTTTTGATCTTGGGCCTGCCTTGGTGACCTTATGGTTAATTATGTCTAACTTGAAAAAGCTTTTTTCAGATAGATACTTCTGCATTCTTAGAGTTGTTTGTTGTATACTAAACAATTTTGAATTTGTCATCTGGTCATGATTCAAAACAAAGAATCTTAAGTTAGGGCTCAGAAGCTTTTCTCTTCCAAACAAATAAATGAACAAAGCTGTTGATGTGCCTTGCCTACCCTCTGTTCTCTAGTTTGATGTCTATTAAGTAGACTGCCCTGTATACTACTGACAAATGTCATGCCAGACTTGTTCAGTCAGTGATATGGCATATTTCTTTCTTTGCTCATTCAAATTGTCAGCCAACATCTTAAGATAGAGGTTAAAGTGGCCTCTGACCCCAGTGATGGTGCAAGTGTTGGAGAGGTACCACAGTATTCTTGTTTCTCTTCTAGACTTCAGCATTGTGACTGCCAGCTCAATCAGCAACTGTTTGGCTAATTATTTTCACTGTTAGCTAACCAGAATGTGTTTCACCATTCTAGGTTTACCGACAGGACTGTGAAACATTTGGAATGGTGGTGAAGATGCTGATTGAAAAAGATCCTTCGTTAGAAAAGTCTATACAGTTTGCATTGAGACAGAATTTGCATGAAATAGGTGAGCGGTGTGTTGAAGAACTCAAGCATTTCATTGCAGAGTATGATACGTCTACTCAAGATTTCGGAGAACCTTTTTAGAAGATTTAGTGCTCAGGCAAAAAAAAAAAAGTTTCTAGATTGTTTTTTCCCAACTGTTCAAATCCTTAATATATGGAATTTTTGTAATGAAGAGAAATACTTTGATAGTTGGCCACATTTCCAGTATCAAATAAACATCTAAAATAGTCTGTTTATAATATTTTAATTAGAATTTTTTTTAACATGTAGAGCCTCCTAATCCATTCTCAACATTGCCCCTCCACCCAAATGATGGTCAATTAATTTTTTTAAGCTTTGAAAAAGCAGCCCTGGAGAGCAGCTTTCTGTACTTATTCATGTTCTATAGTCTTCTACAGTGTGTGATCATTTGGTCACTTGAGTGTAGTTTACCGGCTAGAGATCATTTCACTTAAAACATTAGCAGTCTTTTTGCATTTCATAGTGAAGATACCATGTGGAAATGTTAGAATTCTGAGTTGTGATTTTACTGACTTGTGCTTGCTTTTCGTAGACTTTGTAACTTTTAGTATGTTAATGTGTTCTATCCTGAGTATATTAATATCTTAGAGAATGTTTGCTTTGAGAATAATTTTCAACAATAAAATAGAGCACTTAAAATATTCAGGAGACACCTTAGAATAAAATCCCTCTTTTTTTCCCCCAAGTGAATGAACTCAGTGTCTCTTCTGAAATATTCCTGAAACCCTTGCCTATTCTCACTGCCATGTAGTCTTCAACAATATACAAAACTAATAGAAGAGGCAATTTTAGATGGACAATAAAGGGATATTTTAAATTGGAAAATTTTCAGAAACACTTCTGATCAATAGAGGAAAAATTTAAAATATATAGGAGTACTGGAGTTTTATTTTTTCTTAGGCCCATACTCCCTATCTCAAAAAAAGTGATAACATGCTCGTGATTAACCCATTTATAGAATTATTCTTTTGTTAATCTCTATAATCTGATGAGTTCTTTGTTCTGCTGACTTTTAGAGGTTCTTGTCCCTTCACAAAATAGCAAAATAGGCATCAAGCCCCACACAGCCACCTCTTACCAAGCCAGGCTGTGTCGGCCCTTCATCAGTGGGCCATCCAAATCACAGGTTAGCTTAAAACCTGACTGAGACCATTAGGATACTCCACTCATTTCTTCATCACTTCCAGCAGGCCAATGCCATTCAACCAAAATATATAATTTTGTGACATTAGTGCGAAAATCTTACAAATCATGTTTGTTATTACTAGCCGGTTTTGTTATCCTCCCATCCTCTTTCCATCTCCACTCTATTCACACTTCAGTTCTGGCATGCATTTTAGTGGATGTACTATCTAAAGAGCTCCTCCAGAGTGCATCACAATTATATTAAAAGTGGAAATAGGGGTATAAATACTTTTAATGGATTCTATCATGAGTGCACCAAAAAACGTATTATGCCATTCCACAAATTTAAAAAATTAATTGAGGGTGACGTTTATTTTTTTTTAGGTTTCCTAAGGGAGACTACCTTCAAATTTTATTTTTGCCATTGAGGTGTGGTACTTAGCTAACTTTTATAAAACATAAGCCAAATGAAATCCCACATACTGTCTCTGATGTTCTTCCTTAATGTGAATAGTGATTTGTTATTAACCTTAGAAGAAAGTACTGATGTCATTTCCCCCTGTCCCCAGTGTTTTTCTTTTCCTTAAAGAATCTAGTCCCAGGAATCAGTTTACTTGGTAAAGATGTCACAAGTTTGAAAATAAACCTAAGAAACTACCAGAGGTAAAGGAGTTGTTCACTTCATTGAAATTTATTAAAAAGAAAAGTCTTACTAACAGGTACATTTAAATATAGATTCAACAGGAAATTTCTTCTTCTTTCCTTCCTTCAAAGTATATTCAACATTTAAAGCTCTTTATAGCTTGCCATCAGCATTATTCTGCTAGACTTGTCAGTGTTAAATTTATTGGGGATTTTTCTTTTTTAAATGCCTTTTAAAGTCCAATTATAGGATAAAGTCAGATGTGTACCAGAGTATGTATTTTGTAAAATGTTCTTAAAGAGATTTGTTTGTAAATTATCCATTGTTTTTGAATACACATGACTGATGTGATAAAATTTTCATTGTCTTACCATAAAGCCTCGATGATCAACATGGAGAAAGCAGATATTGTAAAGCTTTTTGTGAATTTTAAAAGTACAAAATAAAGCAACCAAGTTTAAATAGATTGTCTTTTCTCTTACTTTTATCAGGCTTAAACTATTCTGCTAAAATGTAAATTTTATTGCTCTCTGCTGAAAAATTATTTCTTAACTATTCAGTTCACTTACTTAGCGGAATAGAGGAAGTTGGACAATTGTAAAACCATTAAAAATGGTGACAGACAGACTTCTGATGTCTGAGAAGCAATCATTGTTGAATACAATGATAATCAACAATTATGTCATTGTGAACCTGAATTCTGAATTTCCAAGAATAGTAGGAATAAAACCCTACATGTGTGTAGTAACTAATGGGAGACAGGCACCTTCTCTTGTGGCCCTGGTTCTTAGCAGTTTGGAATACTGTAGGTACTCATACAAATATGTAACTTAAAGACGGCTTCACAGAGGAAATGATGTTTGACCCTGGGTCTTAGAAGAATAGGACTTATGCAGCTAAGGAGAAGTAGTGAAATGCAGAAGGGAGAGGTATAAACCTGTGTGACTAAAGTTAGTTGGATGATGATGGGTGATGAAGACAGTGAAGGAAAACCAAATTATTTTTTCTCCAAAATATAAAGGTTTCTTGAGTTGAAGATAATCAAAACACAGAGGAACTCTGCCTTTTCTCAGTTTGCCTAAAAGCAGGACAGGTTCACAAAAAGTCTACTCCCCACCCCAACACTTTTCCTTCCTAAAGACTGATTATAAGTTCCTCATGCATTGCTTGCTTCTCGTTTCAGAGATGACCCTCTGGAGCTGACTTTTCTTTCATAAATTTATCTTCCCACAGTTTTCCTACCTCTAAACCCTGGGACTTGCTTTTCCATTGTCATTTATCTAAATTTTATTTTTCTTTGTTAAAATAATTATTTAAGCCAGGTGTGGTGGCCCATGCCTGTAATCCCAGTGACTGGGGAAGCTGAGGCAGGAGGATTGTAGTTTCAGGTCCATCCTCAGCAACTTAATGAGACCCTGCTTAAAAAATAAAAAAGGTCTAGGGATGTAGTTCAGTGGTAAAGTACCCCTGGGTTCTTGTTCTTCTGTTGTTAATCTGTGTTCTGTTGCAGGAATTTATCCCAACTACAGACTTAAGGAGAGTTAAAGAATAATTATAGTTTCTCCCCTTCTTTGGGAAAAGGTAAGTTGAGAGCAGAATTGAGGGATGTTGAATAATTTAAAGTTTTATCCCTTCTCCCCCAGTTAAGAATGAAATTTGAAAACATGTACATAGTACTCTTGCCAAAAATGTTGATTTTTCATAGCCCTCAACCACCACCTAACTCTGAGCCAGTTTATAGATACAGAACCTCTGGAAAGAAGGGAAGGCCTGATCCCCTTAGGAAGGACTCTGCTGCACTCTGCCAAATAGATTGTGATTTCGTCTCCACCCTAGAGTTTGCTGCAATAGGTCCTAAACTCCAAGTCAGGCTTGAAAGTTCTTTGGCTACAATTTTACGGGATGATGCTTGTCTCTTAAGGGAGTATGGTGGGCAGCGTTCAGTGCTGTAGGCAGCCACCCTCAGTTGATTTTACAGCTTTAAATGCTCGGGCTAGTGTATGGTGCTCTGGGAGTAATGACCATTCTGCTGGCCATACCAAGGTGCAGATTTGTCATGTCCTTCCTTCCAGTTCTCCTCAGACTATTGGTGGTCCCCAATTCAGTGAACAAGAAAAAATGGTTAGGAAATGGGAGTGTACTAGTCACTGAGGTAGTTACCAATGTCTGTTCATCCATTTTTCCATTTTAATAGTTAATACTGAATCATAACCACTTAATGACTGTTTGCTATACCCTCCTTGTAGTTACACTTAGCAGATGAAGTAAGTTCTCTGCTGTGGAATGTGAGCGAAGTACTGGTCTAGACTGTAACTCTTGAGCACAGGAGGTGCCCTTTTATCCCTTCCCAAGAGAAGGAGCAATAGTAATGCAACATTGTTTTCCTCTTTGTGGAGCCATAAGATGGAAGGAGCCTGGATCACTGCATTGATTACCTGGAAGCACTGAACAGTTGCAGCAGAATAAATATCTTTATTCTTTAAGACTCATTATTATTATTTGGTTTCTTATAGCATTTCACTTTTTGCTCAGACTCATTGCTCATTTTTTTCAAATGGTACCCAAAAGTTAGTTTGACTGAAGATGGCCCTGATCAGCTGTTCCAGTCCTGCATTTCCCTTGTACTGACTGATCTTGCGGTAATGGGGACTGATTAACTGTATAAAAGACTTTGCCAATCCAGAGTTCAGTTTCCAACTGTATTTGACAAGTGACCATTGTTGTAGTCTAGTACACATATAACAGCAGGAACAGTCTGTTTCTATAGCATGTTGTTTTTTGAGCTCTTTTGCAGATTAATGGTGTTCTGATGCTAGATCATTAACTAAAACTGCCTTAGGTTTTTCAAGTGTTTCCCCCCCCTTTTTTTTTTAAAGCTTTCTTCTAATTCTGTAGAGTAAAATATAGGATACCATATTGGATGTAACTTAAAATGCATTTATTTCAGGTTTTATATAGTATGTTTTATAGAATTCTAAGAAACTTTTTTTTTTCCTATTTCGCTATCTGAACAAGGTCAGAACTAACATCCTGGCGTTTTGTAGCTCGCAAAGTATGTTCGCATGCAATTCTTTACCAATGAGGATTTCCCTCCCCAGTCCTGGAGGGGAAAGCCCTGGCCCAATGAAGATTTTGGTCATATTTTTATTGTCAAAGGCTATAGACTCTTATATTTTATTCTCCCAGTAAAGTTTATAATTCTATGACCTTGGCAAAGTGCAAGCTCAGTGGTGCAAAATTCAGTTATTCCTGCTCCTTTCTCCTTGGTCCAGTATGCCTAGAAGTCTGATGGGTTTGAGAATTCCCGGAAACATATATGACTATACAGGAGCATGCCTTCTGATCATTCCAGTTAGTGGCTAGATAATCTAGGCAATTAGTGATTTTTTTCATTATAAAAGGATTATCATAATTGTGTGACTAGCATTAAATTGGTAGAGGCTCTTAAAATTTTTTTAGATCCCAATTTTTCATCCTTGTGTATCAAAAAAAGGGACACATGTGTTTCTATAAGCAATAGTTTTGCCTCCCCTAGGCAGCTCTAAGCATAGAGGAGTACGCTTCAGATGCCTGAATTTATGACCCAGAGTTTAGAGACTGGCTAGTAGCAGGTTCCTTCTTTCAGCAGAAACATTTGAATTTAATTGTTAGCATTTAAAAGCTGAGAGATTTCACAAAGAAGTTCAGATTCCCGGCTTCTCTTGAAAAAGTGGATAGTCTGGCAACACTGGTACATAATGAATCATCTTTTAATTTTAATGCAAGCTGAAAGGAGTCCTGGTGACTTTCTCCTGCACCCTTTCCAGAGCCCGCACAAGCCTTCCGCAGTGAGGAAAATGTAACCCTTGTGCTTCTGCTTGCCTTCTTATCAGAGGCACAATTTTAACATTTGATATTTGTCTTGGATCAAATTTTGGAAATTAGTGACTGACCAAGATACTTTACACTTGTTAACTTGATCTACTCACACCTTTTAGCAACTACATTGTTTCCTTTACAGAACTGCAAGGCAGTTGCTTTCCTTGCTTCCTTTGTAAATGGTCTTCTGTTTTGCTAACAGGGATTTAAAGGCATGAAGGTTACATTATCGTGAATAAATATGTCCTTAAGTCCTTGGAAATCTATGTAACTCTTACGTAAGGAAATGAAAAGGATGGCTAGGATGATGGTTGTCAGGTTTAGCAAAGGTAAGTCATCTGTTAAGAATGAATGTCAAAGCTGCGCACAGTGGCGCACACTAATCACAGCAGCTCAGGAGGCTGAGGGAGGAGGATCCAAGTTCAAAGCCAGCCTCAGCAACTTAATAAGACCCTATCGCGAAATAAAATGTAAAAAGGGCCAGGGGAATGTGGCTCAGGCTAAGTGCTTCTGGGTTCCATCCACAAATAGAACTTGAAAACTACTGAGTGGTGCTTTCCTCATATACCTTCATGTCTTCAGGCATCTGCTTTATGCAACATATTACATCATATTTCCCAAAAGGATACTTGCTGCAGCATAGGTTCTAAAAATTTCTTCAGCATCAAGAAATGTGCTAATATGTGAGACTGTGATCAAACACTCTCTCATACATCGTGTAAGTATAAATCAGGAGTTTCTTTTGGAAGAAAGTTGACAACATCTGTCAACATTCATGCTGGGAATTATGCTGCTCCCAAGTTATGTGCACACGTGTGCCACTGCAGGATACAGCATATGAGGCAATTCAAGCCCATCGCCAAAGGACTGGTAAATAATGGTTATCTAAAATTAGAATATCATGCAGCCATCCAAAGAATGAGGTAGACATGCACTATGGAACAAGTCACAGTAAGTATGGTCTACTACTTTTTTCTGGGGGGTGGGGAGAGTACTAGGGATTAAACCCAGGGGTGCATAACCACTGAGCCACATCCCCAGCCCTTTTTTTTTTTTTTTAATTTTGAGCAGGATCTGAAGTTGCTTAGGGCGTCACGAAGTTGTTGAGGTTGGCTTTGAACCTGCGATCCTCTTGCCTCAGCCTCCTGGGCTGCTGGGATTACAGGTGTGCGCCACCATGCCCAGCCTGTTTTGGTTTTTTGATGCTGAGCATGTGTTCTACCACTAGCTATGTCCCATCCCCAACTATCATTTTAAAGAGAGGCACTTACATAAATGTGCTTTGAACACTGAAAGGATTGGGTAACAGTGGTTACTTGTGGGGATAAAAATGGAAAGAAGCTTCATTATCTTTTGTCCAGTTTGAAGTTTTTTTTTTAATCATGTACATACAGATTTCATTTTTAAGATCTTTTAAAAATGCACCAGACTGGGGCTGGAGCGGTGGTGGCTCAACAGTTACGGCACTTGCCTGGCATGTGCAAGTAAGTACACAGGTTCAAACCCCAGCACCCACGTACACAACTAAGTGTCAGAGCAACGAAAGCCAAGTGAAAAAATAATAAAAATTGATTCTCTCACTGTCCTTCTCTCTTAAAAAAAAAAAAAAGCACCAGACTACAGAAATGATAAAATGGTTACTGATAATATAGAAATGGTAATACAGTTCTCTTTCTACTGGTGCTCTTCTGAAGGAAGCCTTTGTTCAGGTCTAGATATAAAGCCTTGCCCTATCCAGGGATGGGCACAGGGCGGCTGTCTGCCAGCTGGTTTACCAATTGGATTTGTCCAGCCCCCTCAAGTTCTCTCCGACCTGCCAGTGGGGGGATGTGTGCACATGCATAAGTCAAATGGAGGTCTGCTAATGGCAGAAGGACCGCAAAGTCAAGCCTGAACACTAGAGCAAAGTGGAAGTCATCTGGATATGTTTACAAAGACTTGCATTCAGAAAGGCTGTTTGTTATTTATTAAGCATTTATTAAATACCTCCCTAAAAAGGCCCTGGATGCCACCATCCTCAGTTAGGACTGAGATGTATATGCAAGAACGGCACATATCAAAATATCCACTCATTAGTTCAGATCCAACATTTTCCCTTGAACAGAAGCTCGTATGAGCTCGAAGTACTCAGTGTCACAGCATCCTCTAATGATTTTAAAAGAAAGACGTAACTAGAAGACCAGTTTTCAAAATCGTTTTTAAATGCCAACAACTTAGCTGGAGGGTAAGGATAAAAAGGAATAACCTCTCTTCAAATAACAAATCTACAAAGACCTCTGTCAGGAAAAGCTTTTCCTTGTAGTCCCAGTCTGTTCCCATGGGATAATCCTCACCTTGCCAGGAATGAAAAAGGCACCCCCAGGGAAAAACATTCACCCAGACAGCATCTACTTCTTTTCACCATGTATTCCAGGGGTATGGGGGGGGTTGTTTGTTTGTTTATACATTTATACAGTTTACATTGCTTGACCCATAAATAACACTTGTAAGATTAATAGGGCCATACTTTTAAAGAGTATTTACATAGCCCCACCATGCATACAGAGCCTTTTTAATATTGAAAAATCAAAAAAAAAATTGAACTTTCTATCACTAGGCAATATAAATTTACCATCTAAAACTTATAAACCCTGACTAAAATACAAGCAATCATTTCATCCATAAATGCTATTTCTGATTCCCTAACAAATCTAGCACTGCAGTGTAACAAACATCTTGCAATTCAGGGATATAAAAATATCAGCTTTAAAATCTGAACTGTACAGTATATACATTAATATTTGCACCGTTAAATTAGGAATACACTTAAGTCTATGAAATACTACATTATAAATAGCAATTTTTTTTTCAATCTGTAGCTGGAGCTAATACAATATAATGTTTACCTGGCTAACAAGGGCTGAAAGAAGACAAGTTGGCCTCACACAATAGGATGCACAGTATTAGCTAGGTCATTGTGATGACGTGCATGCCTCACAAGACAGACTGGTCAGGACCTGAGCCAACCTGACATACATAATGACAAAACACTACTGCTTTACAAAGGAGGCTGGAGTTCTCCATCTTCTAAAACAGACACCCCAGTCCAATCACCTCACGAGAGTTTGAGTGTTCTCTTGTGGACTGGAGACCAAAGCAGCTATTTGAAACTGTAATGCACCCGCCACAGGCACAGGATGTCACATGTCACGTTAGACCTGGCACCATCCAAGGAGGGTAAACTGGAGAAATCACACCTTTCAACTGTTAATCTAGCACTGTAAACAGCAGTAGGGTTCTCATTTACATGGGCAAAGAAAGCACTTTAAACTATTTTACCAACTTTCCTATGGAAGAAAAAGAAGATTCCGACGGTTAAAGGCTAAATTTTAAGCACTGATCTCCATCACTACTCGGTTAAGAAATGATGCAATTTTTGCCCTTGTGTCCCTT
This sequence comes from Aplodontia rufa, assembly GCA_004027875.1. Taxonomy (NCBI): domain Eukaryota; kingdom Metazoa; phylum Chordata; class Mammalia; order Rodentia; family Aplodontiidae; genus Aplodontia; species Aplodontia rufa. The sequence continues at coordinate 125,348 of PVKS010000516.1, forward strand.
TTTCTTCTTGGATTTAGTTGTCCTCTGACCAAACTGAGGGGTAGGGAGTGCAGAAGTTGGACTAGAAAGGTCATCTGTATAATAGGCAAATCTCTGTGGCCGTGGTTGAGGAATTGGTTGTCCAAGAAAATACCCTTCTTCTTCGGAGTCAGAGGAGGAAGTGGAGGAGGAACACCAGGAATCGTCATCCTCACCGTAGAGGCCCAGAAACCTGTTCATTCCTGGGTTCTGCAGTGCATAATCGGATGTGGCATGGGCATACTGTCCATAGAGATCAGCATTCCGGATGTATGCTTGGAGCTCTCGGGCACTTTTATTCTGTATAAATTTCTCATAGTTATCAGGGGTGTAAAGCCGCAATCTGTCTTTGGGAGAGTATTTTCTTTCTGTGACAAGATTCAAGGCATTGTCAGAGCGGGACTTTCTACTTCTCCTGCGACGGTGGTGGTGGGACCTGGATCCCCTCTCTTCAAAATGGTAGACCCGCCTCCGAGTCCTCTCACTCATTGGCGGCTGCCGGATTTCAAGGTTGTCATAGCTTCCATTGTCAATGACATCATCAGAAAACTTGACCTGCTGTGGTCTGGACTGAGACTTGGATCTTCTGAGCACTGGCAGATGAACTGGTTTCTCTTCAGGCATGATTTTTTCCGGACACAGCTCTGAACTCAGACTTTTTAAGGACTCTGTACTCCTGTGTAGCATGGAAGAGTTCAGAGTTCCCATATTGCTCATCTTCTCACAGTCTTCTGCCTCCATCTCCTCAAAGTTTTGCAGAGAATATAGTGATGGCCTAGGCTTGCTTTCTCCATCCACTGAAGCCCCTAAAACAGGAGCCAAAACAATGTGATTCTCAAAATCCTAATATTCTGATGACTATTACAAACAAGCTATTGAAAGAAAATTTCCAACTGCAATATTTGATTAAAACCCCCTAGGAAGGGGCTGGGGATGTAGCTGAGTGGTAGTACCTTTGCCTAGCATGCTTGAGGTCCTGGGTTCAATCCCCAGCATGGCAAACAAACAAAACCTACTGGGGAAAACCAATGTGTATCATTTACCAGTTGAGGAGAAGTATGATTTTTGTTAACGATACAAGGGGCGCAGCTTCTCTCATGAGCCCTGCTGTTTTGAGCCAAAGATTGTTTTAGCACATGGCACAAGCAGCAAAAATTTAACAGCTCTTCATTTGTTTATTAACATAAGCTGTGAAAGCTTCTGTTCCTCAATCCATTAAAGCCAAATTGTCTTTTATTTAAGTATCTCTCAAACCAGTCTCTTCCTTTGCAGCCACATGGCTACCATCATGGGCGTCTTCCTCATTTCAGGCTGGTGGTTGGCAAGCTATAGCCTCGCCGCCTGTTCGGGCAGGGCTTCACTGCAACACAGCCACACTGCTTGTTTACATGTTATCTGTGGTTTGCTACAATGCGGAACTGAGTTCCTGCAACAGACTATGGTCTAAAAAGGACAATCTAGACCATTACGGAAGAGGTTTGCCCAACCCCTGACCTCGACCTTTAGCCAGTCTTTACTCAACCCATAAAATATGCCATTTCCAAAGTATTATTCTTAAAGTTTTCTCACAATTGAGATTGGTGCCCTCTGTTAGAACAGGATCCAGGCAAGATATATATATATATAATCCCAACACACTGACAATAAGGAACAGTGCGGACTGTTGTCAACTGGAGATGATACTCCCTGTTACTTAAAGGGAGCCTGTTTTTCAGTCCATTGGCAAGGAACGTCAGCCCCTTTTTTGTCAGCAAGTGGGGTTTACTAGGGATTGAACCCATGGGTACTTTACCACTGAGTTAGAGTTACATCCCAGTCTGTTTTTTTTTTGAGCCAGTCTTGCTAACTTGCCCAGGTTGGCCTTGAACTTGGAATCCTCCTGCTTCAGCCTCCCAAGTTGCTGAGATTACAGGTGTGTTCCACCATGCCCAACTTGCCCCCTAACATTTTTACCTTTGTTTTTCAGGTACTAGGAATGGAACCCAGGGCCTTTCACATAGTAAGCACATGTTCTACTACTAAACTACATCCCCACACTCTAACACTTCAAATGGTATCAAACTAGTCTGACTGATTTAAAATATTAAAACAGCATAGGGCCTGCTAGATAGTCTCATCCACCACCCTTCCTCAACTCCCCTTTATTGTAGGCCTTGTCTATAAAAGCCAGGAGCCCACATAGCTTCATCTTATTGTCCCTGACACAGGGCATTGGGACGGTGGGCAGCCATTGGAGTCTTTCCTAGCTGTACTGCAGTAACATAACCTTTTACAAAAGGACTGCATATCATTAGCCTATAAAACTCACTGCACAAAGGCCATATTTCTGTGTCCAAAAACTTACTGCAAATATGAGGCTGATAATGTGCTGGGTTCTAGGCCCGCTCCTGCCTTTAGAACCTATGTAATGTTAGACATTTACCTTTCTGGTAATTTTTTCCTTTTAAAAACACAATATCCACTTTATACAACTCAGAGAGTTATTTTAAGGATAAAATGTGGATAATACAAATGTGCTCTAAAAATATTAAATATTTTATAATGAGAAAAAAGTTCAGATATTTTTGAGCTATCTTTTGCCAAGGGGCAATTCAAGAAAATGTTATGAGCTTATGAAATGCACAGGCTGATTTTAATATTATAAAATTCATATAGAAATAGTACAGAATCTCTTGGACACAGTCTAGTCCCTTATCTGAGTAAATCAATTTTCTCCTCCTTAAACAGGTAATACCTACCTATGTGACACATTTTGTTTGGCTATAGTATTCAACATTTCAACATAATGCCTTCCTTTTTTTGGATCAGAGGGTTTTGTTTTTGTTTTGTTTTGTTTTGGTTGGTTTGTTTTGATTTTTGGTATTGGGGATTGAACTTTGAACTGAGGGACACTTTACCCCTGAACTACATCCCCAATCTTTTTTATTTTTTCTCTTGAGACAGGGCCTTGCTAATTGCTGAGGGTGGCCTCAAACTTGTAATCTTCCTCCTAAGCCTCCTGAGTCTCAGGGATTACAGGTGTGTGCCACCATGCCCAGCTTGCCCAGAGTTTTAAATAACATAACCCCACTGCAGTTTTTTTGAATGAACTTTTTAGTGGCTTCTTTATCAAACAGCCCATAATCCCTAGATTACGTACCTGTGATATTAGACAAAGCCAGAGAATCCATAGAATCCCGCACACTTTGCTCTGGTTTCAAGTCTGACAAGCACTCCAGGGAATCTTCATACCACTGTGTTTGGTCATGATTATACCCTGAAGCACCGTGGTCCAGGTCTAGTTCCTGGAGCCTCCTACTGCTTGCAGGGCCCGGGTGGCTACCATAAGCAGAATCGCCCAGTCCATCTTGTGACTGGGCCCAATACATATCTGATTGGTATTTCTTACTGGCAAGGCTCTGATGATTTTGTTTTAACTCTGTCTTATTTTTCACCATGTTATCAGATATCCAGTGCTCACTGGCTCTAATATCCATGTCCCCGGGCTGCTGCTGAAAGAGGCTTTTATCACCAAACTTGAGGAGGAGCTGTGTCATGTAGTCTTCATGCTCGGCCCACTCTTCCGGGTCTTCAGGCGTTTCGTGCTCCACTCTGCCTTTCCAAAATTCTTCATTGGCAAAACTTGCTCCTTGCCTGGAGAGACTCAGATCATCCAGCTTCCGGGAAAGGGTGTCATCAGCATTGCCGGAGAGGCCAGGAAACTTGTAGTTCAGAGCAGGGGACAAGAGGAGAGACTGTCTGCACTGATCCGCTGACCGACTGCTTTTGCCCATTCGGACGCTTCTTCTGGAGTCTCTCGACCTGGCAGACTGGAACGCAGAGTCGGAAGAATCGGAAGCATGGACATCTTCACCAAGGCTGCAGGTTTTTGAGCAATAAATCTGACCTTGTTTGGGAAGGAAGGGGCATCCCAACAAAGAGGCCTTACACTGGGCACAGGAAAAGCACGCTTCTGTGGCATGCCAGTGCTGCCCGTCGTAGGTCATCTGTGCATGGTCAACACCTGTTTTGAAAAGGGACAGGAACACAGGTTAAAATTAATGTTTGGAACAAAGGAAAAAGGAAGAAGCAGGGGACAGAAATGGTGCACAAGAGGAAACTTCTCAGGTGATGGAGAGAGAAGTTCTACATATTGGTCTTGAAAGGGGTGTGGGTTAAGGTACAATTAATCCTCATTATCTGTAGATTCTGTGTTTGTGAATTTGCTTACTCACTAAAATTTATCTGTTAATTCCAGAATTAATTGAAAGTCCACTTTCATGGTCTTTCGGAGGTGTGCAGAATGGTGTAAATTTAAATTGACCAACATGCACATTCCTAGCTGAGCTCAAACAAAAGGATGCTTTGATTGCAGGTCCCATACTACAAATAAGTGTCCTGTTCATGGTCTATTTAATGCCATTTTTTGTTTGTTTGTTTTTACATTTTTGTGCTTTCTGTTGGTAATTCTGCTATTTAAAATGGCCCCTAAGGGGGCTGGAGAGGTGGCTCGGTGCTTGCCTGGCATGCATAAGTATGTGAGTTCAAACCCCAGCATCACGTACAGAACGAAACCTCGGAGCAACAAAAGGCACACAAAAAAGTAAATAAAAATTATTTATCTCTCTCTCTCTTACTGTCCCTCTCTCTTTAAAAAAATAAATAAATAGGCTACAGCGTTTTCTATGAAACCTACTTGGATCCCATGCCTGAAATTTGGAAGCATACGTAAAAAAATCATTTTTATGTTTTATTTTAAATAAATCATTGTGTTTGACCGTAAAAATAAATAAATAAATAAAAATAAAACGTCCCCTAAGCATCATGCTGAAATGCTGTCTACGGCTCCCAGGCACAAGACTGTGATGTGCCCTTAAATGTACTTTACAGAGAAAATCCACATATCAGGTAGGTTTCTAATCATGAGTGACAGTGCTACTGGCTGGAAATTCAATGTTAATCCACCACCAGTGGCTTGAACTCGAAGTGCATGTGAAACAAAGTTATGTGCTGACAGGTTATTGAAAATGTGGCTGGGGGTGTGGCTCAGTGATAGAGCACCTGCCTAGCATGCGTGAGGTCCTGGGTTTGATCCCCAGCACCAGGCAGGGATCATGTCGTGACCAGAGGTTCACAGGAATCTGAACCTGCATTTCTGAGGGGAAATGAGTTCAATAGGCACTGATTCAGCGCTCACTGCTGTGATTAATGAGAATTGACTACATACCCACTTGTCAAAGGTCATCAAACCAAAGCGTTTTAAGAGCTGGATGTTTAGCTACATGAAATGGAGAAACGCGGCTGTGCCTAAGTGTGGATGACCAGTGGCTACGGGACAGGGCAGACAGGTTGGGCTGTGGACTCACCAATGTGTTCCCCACAGGTTTCACAGTATTCCGCGTAGAGAGACTCGAAACAGCCACAGCAGAAGGGGCGGCCATCCTTCATGATGTACCTCTGTCCTCCCAGGACCGTTTCACACTCCAGGCAGCAGAAGTGCTTCATGTGCCAATGGCGGCCCTCGGCTTCTGTGCACTCGTCAGCAAAAATGATCTAGAAAGGGAACATTGGAACCGGGGAACAAAAGAAACTCAGTGTGACCGATTTCAAAGGCCAGGTCACTATGTTTTCTGGGAAGCTGGGAGAGGCTGCCTCTTACATCAGATGGCTAACCTTGTTGCTTTGAGCCACTAGCTTAAATTTGACTTGGTTTAGCTATGAAACAAGAGCATAAACACAGTGCTGAAGAAGAGGCTAAACAAATGCTTGCTTCAGCTTGAAAAAGCCAAACATTTCTACATTGGAGGAAGTCATTTGGTTGTGTTTTTCTTCCCCAGCAACACTCTGGTGGCATAGTCTGGCAAAGATCACGTTAACATTGAAGTAATTTAGTGGTCTATTTTTGGGGGGGAGTGTTCCTGGGGACTGAACCCACGGGTGTTTTACCACTGAGCTGCATCCCTAGCCCTTTGCTAAGTTGCAGAGGCTGGCCTCCAACTTATGATCGTCCGGCCTCAGCCTCCCAAGTCACTGGGATTATAGGTGTGCATCATCACACTCAGCTGTGTTTTTTTTTTTTTTGTTGTTGTTGTTGTTTTAAAGAGAGATGGACAGTGAGAGAGAGAGAGAGAGAAAATCAATTTTTATTGAGTTTTTCACATGGCTTTCGTTGCTCTGACACTTAGTTGTGTATGTGGTACTGGGGTTTGAACCTGTGTACTTGCACATACTGAGCCACTGCTCGAGCCCCAGCTGTGTACGTTTTAATAGAAAACTCATAAAAATGTCTGTAAGAGGCTACATGTGTGCTGGGACTGTTTTAATAGCACAATCTGGAGGTGGCTACCAAGTCAAATGCAGCATTAAGGACTTTTAAATTTTTTGATATCAAAAAAATGTTCAAAGGCACATCATTGGAAAAGATAAATGTTCAAAGTAAAAACTGAACATTTACTGTCATGGATTGAAGATGACTGAGGAGATACAATGATTAAATGCAATGAGGTACCCTGGATTGGATCTTGGCATACACAGGGACATCTGTAGAACAACTGGGGAAATCTAAAATGTAGTTTATCTACTAATATTATGCCAATTAACATTGGCATAATATGCCAATTAGTTTTGATATCTACACCATGTTTGTGTGATGTTGGCATCAGGGGAGAACAGAATACAGGAATTCACTATAGTACCTTTTCAACTTTTCTATAAATTTAAAGTTACTTTAAAATACAAAAAAAAAATTCTTTCACACCATCATCCAACATGCCCCAGTGGTAACCACTGTTAATTTGGTATATGTCTTTCTATAACTTTTCTGTGTATGAACAAATATGTATGATATATTGACCTCCCCATCCTTAACAAAAATGAGATCACCTGTAACTTGTTTTTCCCCACATCTCATCAAGGACACCACACTCAGGAAGGTCCAGAGACACCTGCTGCCCTCTTTATCAGCTAGGTGTTATTCCATTGCATGGGTGTGCAGGATTCTCTTAATATACATGCGGAATGAATGCCAGGAGACGTGTTTGGCTTAGGTGAGCAGTGGAATATTGGTTTACTACCAGCTATTTTTTCCAGCATTAAGGGATGAACTTTTTCACCTCGTCACATGCCGAGCACCGTGGTTTGAGCAGCTCTGCATGGTGCCTGCCACAGTGAATTTTTCCATCCTGATAAAAATAGATGAGGTCGACCAGCAGCTCGTTACAGGTGAAGCAGACAAAGCAGGATGGGTGCCAGCACACTCCAGGGCCTGCACGGGAGGCGAACACTGCAACTTCCCCTCCGTTTATCTTCAATCCACACTGCAAACAAAATCTCAAATGTAAAGTCATCCTTTTTTAAGTGACTTTATAATAAACTCTAAATTCATAAGGAAGGCTTTCATTTCGGTCTCCTCCTGTTGGGGATTAAGTGGCTCTCCAGTACTGGATTATTTGTGGCCCTCAACTGTAATGAACACGCCTTAGATACACTACTACACTGGACTACTCTCAGTGCGATTTAATCTCATCCACTTTAATAGTGGTTTTGCTGGGCCAGCTTCCTGCTGGATACATTTCCTACACTGAGAACTGCCAGTAAAGATTTGAATGTTTTCATTACATTTCTGCATTTTGCAAATACTAGGTGTATCCTAGCACCTCCCTGCGTGCCAGGATTCTGTGCAAGGCTGTTTCACCCGACGTTTACATATGGGCAGACTGAGTTCCACTGTCGTCCACAGCAATGCAGCCAGTTACCAGTATGAACTGCTGTGAGTACCAAGCTAGGATGTCTACCTTAGGGTGCATACGCATGCCTGAGCCAGCTGTCACCTACCCCCAGCACCCTCCACCCACGTCCCCGCCTCGGGCCATCACCCTAGCAAGGGCTACCTGCTCACACACGGCATGCATCACCGCTCTGGACAAAAGTTTAATCGTTCCTCTTCCAAGTGCTTCTTTCTTCCGCTGAGCACTGAACACTTGCAATTCTTTTTTCTCCTCTTCACTCAAAGATTGGCAGTACCGCACCTGCACAGAAGCAAAATAGAATCCCACACTGTAGCACACAATCTTCCTCGCCCCTTCTTTACTTCCAGAGTTAATTTCAGGAACCGAAACAACAAGTGTACCCGCCCTGTCTTGTAAATCCCCAGTTTTAAAACAACACTATGCCTAACTCCTGCAGCCACTCTAGAAAAAGGGAGAGGCAACCTGAAGAAACAGTCTTGTTTACTAAGATTTTTTTAAACTAGAGAAGTTTAAATCCTTATCAGCAAGAGACATTGAAATAAAAGTGAGACATCAACCTTTCCACAAAAGGCTGAAACTTGTTAATTGCTGCTTTCACCCCACATTCTACAGGCACTCAGCTCCAGGCCTGAACTATCATAATGTATTTGCCCTGGACGCAGGGGCAGGGAAATCTCAAGAATTCGGACGAATTTGGTGGGTGGCTGCAAACACTATAAAAACTAACATGTTAAGTTTATTGCACTGATACCCTTTTTCTTGAAGAATGGAAAGCTGTAATTTCAGGCCAAATTTTAACTGATTAAAGACCCAAGAGAGGCCTAGGTAGTGAGAAGCTGGGGTTTTAAGAGGCATTTCCATGCCATGTATACATATATATTTTTTTTTAATTAGACTTCTTCCTGTTATCTTACCTCATTATCATGTGGTGGCAACTGGTACAAAAGCTGTTTAATCCGATGTTTCTCTCCAGGGCTGTTAACATAAGGAACCTTTTCCTCTGGCAAGCACGCAAAATAAAGCTGGATCTATGCAGGTGACAGAGAAGGACATCAGTACACAGAACCTGAATGTCTTAGCTGGCTCAGTCTTTAAGTTACCTTTTCCTCAGTACAGGGTTTGGCCTCTCGGAACTAATGAGAAGACCAGCTGAGCCCACTCAGCAGAACTACAAACCTGCAGATAACTAGCATCCAGCTGCTAAACTGCTCCTCAGGAATGCAATTTGTAGTGACAATTAGGGGCATCACAACTTATGCACCATAAAAAATGCACATTTACTGTTACTATTCCTCAGCCAGTCTTCCAAGGGTCATTCAAGGGATCAGTTGAGAGTTTGGTGAATTCTACAAATGACTGCACGAGCTATGTGACACTGTCCAAAATCCAGCCACCATATAAAAACATTTGTCAAATGTGTAGATTCTGATCAAGGTCTTTCAAGTATCAGTTTCCTTAATTTCCATGGTTGCTACCTTCTAAATATCCGGAATCAGTTTTCCCAAAAAACAAAAACCCAAAAAACTGGAGAGGAACCATGTACTTAGTTCACTTTGAAGGGAGAACTTAATATTTGCTTTTCTGTTGTCTTTTTTTTTTTTTATAATGTACTCTTTTTTTTTTTTTAAGAGAGAGGGACAGTGAGAGAGACAGAGAAAGGGAGAAACAACTTTATTTAGTTTTTCACATGGCCTTAGTTGCTCCAACACTTAGTTGTGTACGTGGTGCTGGGGTTTGAACCCGGGTCCTTGTGCTTGCCAGGCAAGCACTGAAACCACTGAGCCACCACTCCAGCCCCTTCTGTTGTCTTTAAATACCATCCCTTAATGAGTACTGCAAAGGATACTGCAATGCTGAGGAAGGAAGTGATCCGAGGATGAAAGATGAGGGGATGTGGGACCTCTCGGCTTCAGTACCACTCAAAACCCACCCACCCTGAGATCTGAGAAGGCCGTCTTGTCAAAGTACTGCGTCCTTAACTGCTGTGCTAGCATTACCCTCTGCACAATGCATCAGCTCTAGAAGCTTCTTACAGTGACAAACATTTGTTGAATACCAGCTTCGTAAGGAGTTCCCATAAGGAGTTCTCTCTCTCCAGAAGAGAGAGCTGTAACTCAGAAGCAACGACACACTTGATTATCATACATCTGTCACCAGTGATTTTTGACAAGTTCATCAATTATAAGGATATTGGGCGAATAAAAACAGGCATATAGATTGTTCTCATCTTCCTTAACATAAGACAAAGCACAAAATTAAGTCCTTTTTTTTCCAGGCCCCATCTGGTGACAGGCTCTTACACGCCAAGTTGTCAAAGGTCGAATTTCTAGGCAGTAGCACTTCAGTTGGCTCTTAGAGCTCTGCATCGCTTCCAAAGCAAAAGCATTACTGGCAATTAGCCTGGAAACTCTCCTTTTATTATCTTTTTGTTGTTGCTGAAGTTTAGAAGAATGCATATTCCTCTGATTCTGAAGAGTGACTCATCAATCCACCTATCAAATGCATATGCGGGACAGTAGATTTCATCTCTTGTGAGAGCAAAAACTGCATCACTGCGGGTTGATTGGACCCATGTGTACAAAGAGATGGAAAACTTTGCTTGAGAAACTGAATAGGACCTTAAAAAGCAAAAATTCAAAGTCATCCAAAGAGGCGTGAGGACTAAAGAAAAGTGGTGGGTCGGTGTTACTGTCAACAAAACAAAACCATGCTCTTAAATCACTCTGAAAAGACAAAGAGAAAATAAGACCATGGTTCCCACCTGTTCCGGTCGGAGGCCTGGGGGCACCCAGGCGTACTCCTCCAGGGCGCAGCCGGAATCGTCATCTGAGGTGGAACTTCTCTGACAACCGAAGGCCAGTTTGCTCATTTTGGGCTCCATCTCCAAAGGCATAATAATAAAGTTAAAACCCCGATTTCTCAGTCAAAGGACATCCAATAATGGCTCCTGTGGACAGCACAAGCAAAAACAAAATTAAAAACCTGAATCATTACTCTAGCGCTTTCCAAGAGCTTTTATTGAATGCTTGTTCATACACAGGGGGACCCAAAGTAATCAAATTACTAGTGTTACCTCTCTCCAATGCCCAGGGCTACACAATGTGGAAATAGTTCCCTTAGCAGATCAATATTTTTTTTTAAAAAAAGCCATCAAATCTAGTTTTCTAGCAGTCACTTTAAAAAGGTACCTCTTTGCATACCAATTCATTGGAAAAGTTGATTTTCTAACTTGCCTACACATGAAATTCCCGTGAAGTCCTAGGAGTTGTAGAAAGAAGCATTAGGACCTGCCTTGTCTACTATTACGCCCATGAAAAATGGCTGCAGAGATCTCACCCCTGTCCCGCTCCCCATGTTTCCCAAGTGATCTTCCCACTGAGGCAATGCTGCCTGCTGGTAGTGGGCTTAGCTTTCAGACTTCTAATTGTGACACTAAACTTAGTTTACACACTGAAAAGAAAAAGCATAGTTAAATCCTTATATTGCACATTAAATCCTCAAGCTTTTTCTAAGGCTAAAGTCAGCCAGACATTCATCAATGAGTTCCTTCAACAAACAGTAACTGGATACAGCACTAAGCTAAAATAAAATCCAGCTTGGTGACTATTAATGTTTAATTTCATTATAAGCCAGTATTCACTGAAGAGTTATGCAGTACCCACTGTGTATGAAATGCCATCAGCCACCGTTGGACAAAGTAAGATGTTAAATCCTTTGTAAAGTCGCCCCACATGAAGGGCAGTAAAGGTGTCAGGACAATATTCCTTGCCGTACAACCATCTAATTGTCTTTATTAACTTTTTTAAGAAAGAATTTTATTTATTCATGTTTTTGTTTCTCCGACACCTAGTTGTGTATGTGCTGCTTGGATTTGAACCCAGGTCCTTGAGCATGCCAGGCAGGCTCTCCAACTGCTGAGCCACCGCTCCAGCCCCTATTATTTTGAGTCAGGGCCTTGCTAACTGCTATAGCTGGCTCTGAATTTGTGATCTTCCTGTCTCAGCCTCCCAAGTCGCTGGGATTATAGGTGCGTGCCACCATATCCAGCTAAACTTAAGTATCTTTTGATTTCTTTTTTTTTTTAAATAGAGAGAGGGACAGTGGGAGGAGAAAGAGAGAATCAATTTTATTTAGTTTTTCATGTGGCTTTCGTTGCTCTGAGACTTCGTTGCATATGAGGTGCTGGAGTTTGAATTCATGTACTCGTGCATGCCAGGCAAGCACTGTAACCGCTGAGCCACCACTCCAGCCCCTCTTTTGATTCTTAAATATCATCCTTCACTCTAGGAACTAAGAAAAAAGAAATAACAGACCTTTCAGAACCAGATGGATCTTTTTATACCTGCCACCTCCCCCAATAAATGATGTTAAAAAGAAAATTGTAATTAATACAATCCGATCAACTTAGAGAAAAGAGTCGGGAAGTGACTTCCCCAAGGTCACACAGCTAAAAGACCGGAGTCAGACTTCCAAAAGTCCTTCTGCCTTATTAAATGTTCTAATGTGCTTAAACATGGGAAAGATAGTGAAATCCTAAACAATTTCAGTCCAAGACAAGGTCATTTTTCAGCGGCTGGATGCTCCAAATAGTTAGTGTTAGAGAACATTACCTACCAACACCTGATTATAGAAAGTATGGTTCTTCTTTTATAAATCAGAGGACACTTAAAAATTCTAACAGTCACTAACAGAAGGCCAACCATGAAATCTCATGGTTGCACTATTCACGAGCAATAGGAGCAATGCCACACAGTGGGTATTATTCTAGCTGACAGATTTAACTTTCATCGCCCTGAACAATAAAAGTAAAGGTGAACTCACTTCCTACACTACCACTGGGAGGTGGTGACCTTCTGAAGGAGTTGTTCCTTCACAGGGGCATTCATTTCCATTCAGACTTAGGAAAGACTTTCTAAACATAGGCGCAGTCCCCAGTGCCAGTCCCCAGAGCCTCGATGATTAAAAGAAAAAAAGGATGTGCTAGCCGGGTGTAGTGGCACATGCCTGTAATCCTAGTGACTCAGGAAGCTGAGGCAGGAGGATAGCCAAGTTCAAAGCCAGCCTCAGCAACTTAGCAAGGCCCTACACAACTTTGCAAGACCCTGTTTTAAAATAAAAAATAAAAAGGGCTAGGGACATGGCTCAGTGTTTAAGTGCCCCTGGGTTCAAATCTCTGCTAACAACAAGGATGTGCTAATCAAAAGTAAGAAAATGTCTTGGATCTAAGTCTTTCCCTTTCATTTTAAAAAAACAACCCCCAGCTGGATGCAGTGGTGCATGCCTATAATCCCAGTGACTTGGGAGGCTGAGGCAGGAGGATCACATATTAGATAGAGGCCAGCCTCAGCAATGTAACAAGGCTCTACGCAACTTAGACTCTGTTTCAAAATAAAAAATAAAAAGGGCTGGGGATGTGGCTCACTGGTTAAGTGCCCCTGTGTTTAATCCCCATACAACACAAACAAACAAAAACTCCACATGTCAAAGGAAGATAACTAGAAGTTAAGACTTTCGTTAGTAATTCAAAAGCCCCTACCAGGAGAACCACTGCCTTCAATGCAACCTGACCTGACTCATGAATGAAATATGAACATTTGTTCCTTGCCAAATCTGGCTAGAGAAGAGACACTGTTATATGTTCCGAAGACTTACGAAGAACATAAATATTAAATAGAACCTAAAAATTAAATGTCATTATATTATAAAACAAGAGCAAACACCACAAATTACGACAAGCCATGGATTTTCCAAGCTAGCACAAAGACACAGATTGCTACAGAGCTCAATTACTTTTACAGCTGTATTCCTTGATTAGCCTTTTGTGAAAAAATGTAGAGCAAATTACTATCCTAATCAAGGTAAATCAACGTTAGCATTAAGTGCCACCCGTCATCGTCCTCCCCTCTAATCACCTGGATATGCTGGCCACGTAACTCATGTTCATCCCAGACTTTTAACAAACCGCACTGTGGACCAATTCACTGATAATGTGAATACAACCTTGCGAACGTCAACAGAATCATTTTCATCATAAGCATGGCTTTTGGTTTTATTTGGTAGCACTCTGATTTATTTAATCTAATTTATTAATCCCTGTGCCTAGCCAGGCACTGTTAGTGTTAGGGTAGTTAATAACCTATCAAGTAATGCAGAGTAGGTAAAAATCTCACTTAACAGATAAAGAAACAGTCTCAGAGCGATCTGCCTCAGGGTCTACTGTCCAAGGTCTGGACCCACCCTCTGTGACCCCTGAGATCACAACTCCCTAGGGCTCCACACTGCCTCTCAGGGCTGGAAGTGGTCAGGCCAAGTTCCTTGGAACTAGTCACACCACCTGAGTGGCAGCAGACACAAAAAAATGACCCAACTGGAAAGCAAACAATCTATCCACCCACAGGAGGTGAGAGTACAGCCCAAAGGCTGGTAGAAATCCAGCAGCCTATGTGGAAGCTAGAGAGGAAAAAGGAAAAGAAACATGGGGGGATCTCATGAAAAATCAAAGGGAAATCAGTTGAGCAGGGCAAATGGACCAGGGGTGGGGTAGGATGGGGTTTTCTGAGGAGTGATATTGGCCAAATTATACTGTTATAGTGTGTGCATGCATGAACGTGTAACAACAAATCTCACCTTTAAGTACGCTGATAATGCACCGATAAAATACATGGGAAAAAAAGAAATCTGACAGCCTCGTGAGAATTGGTTCAGAGTTTATTTTCCCTCTACATCAGAAAATAATCACTGAAAATCATGAAACTTTACATTTATTAGCATGTCCTCAGAGCTGACCAAAAAACAAACATTAAGAACAAGTTACAAGGTATCCTGCTTCCAGGAACCCCTCCACCTTGCGGAGTCTCTGCTCTTCTTCCTAAGTAAATCCTTTTACTCCTCCTTCCATGGTTGTCCGTGGATTTTATTCTTCAAAATCTCGAGACAAGGACCCAGAAGATCGGCGCCGAATTCCCGGGGTGTGCTTCCACCCGGAGAGCTGCAAGGCGCCACGGAGATCCCAGCTCTTAGCTGGGTAGCTGCTAACACTTTTGGGCTGCAGAGACCTGAGGAACCTGCAATCAGCCAAATTCCCAGTTTTATCTGGGAATCGCTGCAAACACTGGAAGCGGGCTGTTTTGGCTGCTGGAATCCGTAGCGGCACAGACTCCATTCACCAGCGGGAAGAGATAATCCGGCCTCATCTCAAAAATCCAGCATCATTTTGGTTTCCTGACCGGGAATTATCTTCGGAAGGGCCTTGCCCAGTCACCTGCCAACTGCTATCATGAATAACTGAGTTGCTCAGACCAGCAAGATGCCATCGTACATGGAATCTAAGCTCTGCTGAGGGGCCCTTTTAGATAGATAGGCCTCTGGGGAGGGGTCCCTGACTGCCGTCCCCATTCTACGCCCCATATCAGTCAGAAGTAGCCAGAATGGTCATTGCCCATTTTTCCCTAATGGCAGTTAGGGATACTTCTTCAGAGGGGGGAATGAGACGGTTTAGGAGAGACAGTGAAATGGCAAGGTAGTCAGGACAGAGGGCCCCCATCCAAGAGCTAGCTGGCAGAGGCAGAGAGTGATTGACAGGGCGTGCTCAGGGCCTTCAAATGCAAAAAGACCGTGAAGCTCACCCTAGACCCCGACTAAGAGATGGAGGTGGTCACAGGTGGGTACTAGGAAGTATTTGCCAACTTTTGTTTTAATCAATGGTGTTCCTGACCAGTTTCAATGCCTGTTTTACATAGATTTTAACCAATGGAGTTGATGCATTTCTTAATGCCTGCTTTGCATGAATGTTAATTATGCTCATACCCCAAATCTATATAACCTCTGGCCTAATCTCCATTAGACGGTGTCCTGCTTCCAGGTGCCCCTCTGCCTTGTGGAGTGTCTGCTCTTCCTAAATAAATCCTACTCCTTTTACTCCTAAAAAAAAAAAGTTACAAGAAGCTGGAGCAGTGCCTCAGCAGTTAGGGCACCTGCCTGGCATGCACAAATACGCAGGTTCAAACCCCAGCACCATGTACACAACAAAGTGAGTAATGACAGTCACATGAAAAACTAAATAAAATTGTCTTTCTCTCTCTCTCACACACACACACTCTCTCTCTTTTAAACAAAACAAAAACAAGTTACAAGCTGAGTACAGTGGTGTGTGCCTGTAATCCCAGCTGCTTGGGAGGCTGAGGCAGTAGGATCACAAAATCAAGGCCAACCTCACTCAGCATTGTAGTGAGGCTCTCTGTAAAAAAAAAAAAAGGGCAGAGGCTGTGTGTATGGCTCAGTGGTAGAGAATCCCTGCATTCAATCCCAGTACCACAAAACAGACAAAACAAAAACCCAAAAAAACAAAACAACACATGGCATGACCTCCACTTGGATGGAGCTTCACCTGGATCTTCTTATCTTTTAAAGATTATCCATACTCTTTTAAAAGTTGGCCAGTAGACCCAAAGAGTTTATTCTTAACCAAACTTACACTGTGTTGGGAAAAGCAGCTGGCTGGACTAAGAATGGCTCTGGTGCTTGTAAAACATTAGAATAAAAATTTGGTCTCACAAATATCACAAATTCCCCTTTTTCAGGTATGTACACTATGATGGAGTACTTACTTTGACACTACAAAAGGAAGAGGGGAGCCCTGCCACTCACACTTCAGGCCTCACTGAAGTCTCCCCGATGATGCCTAAACATGGTTGCACTTGGTCTGCCAAGAAACATCTTTTAGGCCAAGCTTATGAGGTCACAGGAAAATCAGATCTAACAGAAACTTTTTTTTTTTCTTTTAAGAGAGAGGGACAGTGAGAGAGAGAGAAAGAGAGAATCAATTTTATTTAGTTTTTCTTGCGGCCTTCGTTGCTCCCACACTTCATCGTGTACGTGGTACTTGTGCATGCCATGCAAGCGCCATAACCGCAGAGCCCCTAACAGAAACTTTTTTAACTTCATTTTTAGGTGTCGTTTTTTGAGATTTATCATGTGGAATAAGAGCAGAAATCAGGTTCACGAACAGGCTGAGTTGCACTGGAAACAGAACCACTGAGCCCTGGTATTGCGCGTCTGTAGAGTAAAGCATTTTTCATCGTCCTTTCCTTTCTTTTTCAGAACTACCCTTAGACTGACAACAGCGGCGCTGTCCTCTGCCCTGCACTTAGTTATTTTTTAACTTTTTATTTTGATGCAATTTCAAATTTCAGAAAAAGTAGTAAAACTCAATTGTTCACATTTTGCCCCCTTCGCTTGATCATCATTTCTCTCTCACTCACAGACCATGCTTTTTGGGGGGACCTGGGGGTGGGGTGGTACTGGGCATTGAACCCAGGGTTCTTTACTGCTGAGCTACATCCCCACAAGGTCTTGCTAAATTGCCGAGGGTCTAAGTTTCCTGGTTTGGCTAGAACTTGTAATCCTCCTGCCTTAACCTCCAGTCGCTGGGAGTACAGCCAGTGCACCCACCTACAACACTCTTTCATGGGACCCACTTGAGAACTTTTTTTTTCTTACATAGATCACAGGTAAACAGTTCTCTTTAAAAACTTTTGCTGTTGTTATTATTATTTGTGGTACTGGGGATTAAATCCAGGGCCTCATACTTTCTAGGCAAGTGCTACTGCTGAACTACACTTCCAGCCCAAATGCATTTATTTAAAAACAACAAAACTATATGCACGGTTTGCATGACTGAAGCCCTGGGTTCAATCCCTAGATCGAAAAAACAAAACAGAAACAGCAACCATAAAACTTATATGTAAGGCATGGTAGATGCTGGAAACAAAAAGAATGAAAGCCAAGACAGCTCAAACCAGCAATCTTCTGTGATTATTCTGAGGTAGGTTTACTGTCTTGGTGTTGAGGTACTGTCATAAAGTGAAAGAACTTAATCACAAATTAATGATAATTATGCATTAACCAGTCTTGCACAAGATTTGGAAATGAATCATAGGAGTCCCTTCTCTCCAATATCTCTTTGTACTTGGGAATGTAAATAATTCTAATATACGGAAAAGAAACTTAAAAAAAAAAGTATCAGGAATGTGTTTGTTCAAGTTCCAAATGGAGTCCTACCACTAGGGAAATGTGAACAGAAGCAAAAGCGTTTAATGGCTAATAGCACTACCAAGGATGACATTGGGGGCAAGCACAGAGAACACGTATTTGAATTTCTTTTTCTTTTTTCAGGGCTAAGGACTCAGGGCCTTGCACATGCTAGGCAAGTGCTCTGCCACTGAGCTAAATCCCCAACCCCCAGATATTTGAATTTAATTCAGGCCGGTTATGAGTTCTTTGCAGACACTAGTTTGAAGACTAAATGTCAAATAAGAAAGGCAAGAAACTCCAGGTTGGTATAGAGCTGCAATTCTTTTCTCTTAGGAAGAAAGAATTGTCATGGAGGTATTCCAGGCAAGCTGTACCATAGAAACCATTTCCTCCTTTGTCCTTTCTCTTCCTTTTTCCTTGAAAATAGTGAAGCAGCTACTTCTTACATTTAAAAGGAATTAAACACAAACAGCTTGCAGATGTGCAACTTCTCAATCATCATATAATTGTCAACAGAACATCAGACCCAATGGGTAAAGTTTTACTCAAGGAATGTAATCTGGTGCTCCCAGCATTCAGTAAACTCCTTTCTGAAGTCTAGAAACTGGTTCTTTAAAAACAGCAACTACTTCCCTTCCAAAGATGGTTTCAGTTAAGGATGCAAAAGGACTATAAGAACATAAAGAATTAGAGTCACTATGCAGCGTACCAACTGGCTTTGTTACTTCCACCTACTAGACAGGGTTTTTTTTGAAGCTGACAATGACATTCAGAACAGGAACAACTGAAGACTGCATGTTGCCACCTGGGCTTCATCTTTTTTGAGTTCAGAATGGCTCTAGCCTCCTGCAGGGCACAATTTTGTCAAATTATTGGCCACCATTTCCAGCTGCCTTAAACACAGCTTCTAACTAGCCCCACATGAAACCTCAAGACACCACACACAGTGTGCACACACAGGGCATGTATAATGGTTGACAGAGCAGGGCAGGGTATTTCCAGTAGTCTTAGGCTGAACAACAATTATAAATACCTCATTTGTGATCGGCTATGAGGGGGCACTTGTTCCCCAAATTAAGAGTGTGGCCCCATTCACCCTAAGCAGCGATGTAATGGCAGGCTCCTTGCAAAATTCACTTTCTAGATTTATTCACTTCATTCATTCATTCATTCTTATATTTAAAGGTCACTACTGAAGGGTTCTAGGGAATATAAAAAGGAAAAAAAACTCTAAAAAACAAAAAAACAAAAAAAAAAACAAAAAATGAGGGGTTGGGGATTTATCTCAGGGGCAGAGTGCTTGCCTAGCATGCACAAGGCCCCAAGTTCACTCCTCAGGCCTGGGGAAAAAAATAAAATAAAATAAAATGTAGTCATGGTGATAAATACAAATGTTTCCAAAAGCCTTTATTTCCTTGGTTTAATGGTGGTGTATGTGTGCAAATGATGTGTGATTTAATATTTCGCTGACCAATCGCTTTCATATTGAGCGCAGCAGAAAGAGTTCTGGCTTCAGGACTTGAGAAGCTGGAGTCCCAACCCAGCCATCCAGCTAGGTGTGAGCTGGGAACCTGGTCCTCAACTGGAACATGAGGGCAGTTTAGGGCTACCTCCTAATGAACAGCTGTTGTCCAGAACAGTACAGCCCCCACTCACAACTCCATGATGACCGGCAAACTTTCTGTAAGTTTTCTTTCCTTCCTGATTTCATGTTTTGATTCTTGCTACTTCTGTGTTATAAGTACCCTTTCCTTTTACCAACAACCTCCAAACTACCCCCCCTTTTTTTTTTAAAGAGAAAGAGGGACAGTGAGAGAGAATCAATTTTATTTAGTTTTTGATGTGACTTTCGTTGCTTTGGACATTTTGTTGCATACATGGTGCTGGGGTTCAAAATCGCGAGTGCTGTAACTGCTGAACCCCAGCTCCAGCCCCCTCCAAACCCTTTTTTAGTTTGTTGCTTCCAATATTCTGCAAATAAAGGAATTTTTGTAAAAGTGTGTCTGAAAGCACTTAGTGATCACACTGTGGACTCTTTGCTATGCTATTTTGGTTACCTGGGAGTCACTGTATTTTCTCCGGGGCTGTGTGCTGCCTCCACGGTAGTCATTATTTTGACTGGCCCGGTCATACACATAAATGAGCCTTTACTTTTTTCTCCCCAGAAAGCTTAGTAAGAAGCACAGTATATGAAGGTCCAGAGGCAGTCAAGAGTGGACAGTTGCACTAGAGACAGACTCTTCCAAAGAAACAACAAATGGCAATGGTATCTGAATCAGATTTTCAGAAAGTATACACATTAGGCAGGAGACTTTGGACTTAATGCTACAGGCAACTGGAAATGGCAAAAGGTATATGAGTGAAAGATAAGACTGACATGGTAAGAAAAGGAGCCTGGGAAGTGCCAAAGCCCTCTGTCCCTAGGAAGCTAAACATGGTAGCTTGGGAAAGGCAAGTAATACATACTAATAGGAAAGGGGGAAACTGAGTCAATGATATAATTTTGAGTTAGGAGACTTGAAAGACTTGGAAGGTGGTATACCTACGGAGTACATATGATACTATAAATCCCATAGGGCAACTCGGAAGGGGAGTGAGGATTTGAGAGAATTCAGGAGAATAAGTTCAACCTTAATACATATAACTGTATGTCAGTTCTGGTATGGTTCCTATTACTCATTATTTTTTTGGACCAAATCAAATCAAACCAAAATCAGACAACTATAAAACATGCTTGGACATGGAATATGAAGACTAAGGTCTATCTACCAATACTTTTCTCAGTGAAATTTCTCCCTTGTGCCTTTGTGAAGACTACCATGATATTCTAGGGTCCCTATGAAATTTCTTGTGTGAACATACCCAAGGAAGCCAGAAATCCTTTGATCACTAAAAACCAGAATAGATACTGATTTGTAAAGTCAGTTGGGCTAACATTCCCTAAGTGTCCCCTGCTGCTAAGTGCCATCCTGTGGGCCACAAACTTAACAACTCCTTTGTTAGACTGCTTGTTAACAAGGCCTCCCAACATAGATGATGTAGATCACTGGTTCTCCACTCAAAAACTACTAGTTCTTCCAGATTAAATATACAGGTGAATTAAACTTAACTACAGACAAATTCGGTAGTACAGAAACACTTCTATTACACAAAGTTCCTTGTTTATGATGTCCTTAACTTAAAATTAAAATAAATCCAGAGCTATCAAAACTGTTGCAATGAAGTCCTGAATTGCATAGTAAAGGAACACTACACTGTAATTTCCTTAAAGTTTTCACACACCCAATGTACACTCAATGACATTGTCTGCTAGAGACAAAAGTCACTGCCAACAGATCTCAGTTCAATTTCACTTATATTGAAGTAAAAAAGCATAATAAAGTTATCAAGATATTGCTTATGAAACATTACTAAAAGTACTTCATACCAACAATCAGTGGCACTAGGTCATATGCCCTTTGGTATTTTCTATATTTTCCAGGTAAACCTCCATCAACCTGCACATTTTTCCGACAGTTGAGTGGGCTGTCATGTACCACCCAGTTGCCAAAACAGCCCATTTTTCCAAGAGGAAATGTGGAACTCTCAAAGCATTCTAATTTCATGCACAAATAACATTCCACGACAGTAAGGCAGACTGTTTAACAAAAGGAGGAAACATGATGACAAAGCAGGGTCCTTTGCCAGAGCGAGGCTTTGGGTCAGGTTCTCTGGCTGTGAACTGGTAGATAAGGGCAGGATTCAAAGCGCAGGCTGCTGCGGCTGGAGGCCTACCACTCAAGGCACTGTCCTAACAAGCTCATTACTTTCCCTTAATGGGGGACGCAGATATTTTCTCAAAACCGTGTTCCCGTCAGTCTCCTATTGAGTTTTTTGAATTTCTCTCTCCAACGGCGGCCCAAGGAAACGGCAGCCAGACTTGACTCCAATGTACACACAGACTCGGGTTTCACCCCGTCACCTGTTGGCTCCTGAACAACACTCCTCTTTGTGAAACTCACAGCACTCATTTGAAACAAGTTTCCAGAGAAAACACTTCAATAAAGTGTTTGAGGAGTCACAAGACTCGAGCTGTAAAAACAAATTCCGCACACAGCCTGGCTTATACCGACACAGATTAACGTGAAAACCGGAGCCCTTAAACCGGGCCGGGGACGCACGACGGAAGGGATGTCACCCCTCTTCGGGGAAAATTCCGCGGGCTAATTGTTACCGAGTTGTGGGTGCCGGCTGTCGCGGACCCCTGGGATCAACCCACCCACGCGGCAGGAAAAGGGACACACCTTAGAACAGGCATCCCGGCCTCTCCCCCGCGCCCCGAGACCCGGCACTGCGCGCGGCAGCGGCGGCTTGGGCCGCGAGGGGGCGCCTGGGGCCGTGGGTCGGACCGGGTCCCCTGCCCTCGACTCTCGCCGGTCGTGGGTAGCCCGAGACCGAAGCGGAGCCCCCAGCCGCAGGGAGCGAACCCCTCCTCGTCACCGACGTGAAGCCCCCCAACAGTCCCCTAGTCCCCAAGGAAGAAGCTGTCGCCTTCGAACTCCCCTTACCCACCTCCAGCACAAAGTACCTCTCAGAGCAGCATCGCCACCTCTGCAGAAGAGCAGTAGTCCTGCAGCGTGCAGCCGCACCGTCTACCCCCAGCTTCCGGCGAGAAGCGCCCTCCCCGCAGCGCACCCCGGCGCATCCCGCCCTCCAGCGTTCAGCCCCCGCCGCCTGTTGCCATCCCGCCCCGACACCCAGACAGCGGCTCCCCCACCTGCGGTCGCGGGCTGCGGAGCGGAGCGCGGCCTGCAGCCCTCGCCGCGGCCCACGAACCCGCGGAGCCCCTCGGTCCGCACTCGCCGCCCACCGCGCTGCGGCTAGTCGCCCGGTGCGGCTAGTTCCCGAAGGAATAAAGGATTGCGCGCCCCCCACGTCACCCCGGTCCACCCATTTCCGGAGGAGACCCTAGCAGAGCCGAGACCCGGGCGGCAGGGTAGCCAGCGCAGCGTCCCCACTAAGTCGTCGCCGGCCGCGCCCCCGGGGTTGCGGCGCGGCGCTGGCCCCGCCTGGCAGGCGAGGGGGTCGCTCCCGCCCCTCCGTGACGCACTTTCCACCCCCACCCCCGCCCTGTCCTTGTCCAGCCATCTTTCGGTGCACCGCAGCGGTTCTCACCCACGGCAGCTCCCCAGCCAGCCGCGGGGGTCCCAGCAAAAGATCTCCAGCTCCGCGGCAACTCTCTGTCCCCACTGGCTTTGCAGTCTCCGCTCCCTTGGATTTGAGTCTCCTAGTCCAGGCCACTGCATGCCCCACGCCCCAGCTCTGCGTCTCTCCGGGATCCTCCACCGCGGAGAGAAAAAACCGTCTCGGCTCAGCGCCGGGAGCCCGCCTGGGGCCAGCGAGCATCAGAAGTAACCAGAGCCCGCAGTGAAAAAAAAGTAACCATTTCGCTTCCTGCAGATCCCACCCTCCTCAGCGGAGCGCCGCGGTCTGGCCGCCCGGCTAGCGATCCTAGCCCGGCTGGGCTCCCGGCTCCCGACCGCAGGAGGCGCCTACCCAGCCAGATCTCAACGTCGCCCGCTTTCCAGGAACTGTCACTGCTGACCATGCCCCTGGCAGGTGTCCATGAGGTCCCGCGCGCACGTTATTCCTCGAAAAGTTACCCACCCACTTGGCCAGCTTCGCAGCGCGAGCACCTACCTCTATCCGCCTGTTCCATTCCCCGGAGCCGCGATCCGAGCCACTGCGAGGCAGATACCCCCGGAACCTTATGTAAACTTCCCCCTCCCGCAGGTGCTCGAGCGCGCCTCGAACCGAGAGAATATGCAAGGCTACCACTTAAATCATCTCCACTCTGCCCATAACAATGTCAGCAAATGGCACGTTTAACCAAGTTCTCACTTGGAAGGGCTCATTAACATATGAATTCTCCCCTTAAGACTTCCTTGCTTTTAGGAGTGATTCCTGCTGCTTTGCAGTCTCTGCTCCCTTGAGTTTGAGTCCCCTAGTCCAGGCCAGGAGATTTATTTTTATCAGTAAATAACAGCAAAAGAGAAGGAGGTGGGTCAAGCAATGTACTTATTCAAAGGCTAGTAACAGTTTTTACAAACAGATTGAGTGAATATCATTATTCAAACATAAGAAAATGCCCCATACTTAAAGCTAATCTTGCTTCTAAGCTATTTATAGGTGCACTAAGAGAAAGTGGAACTTGGCTTCAGTGGTCTACAGAACGGACCAAAAGAAGCAAAAACAGGACTTCAAAGCAAGCTCAAAAAGATTAATAACAAATAGCAGCAGAGATCTGAGTCTCTTCTGAGCTATAAATTTTAGTTTCAACAATTGCTGCCTTATCTCCAGGAATGCCAAGAGCAGGGGGGTGAAGCACAATATTTAAAAGCTTTACGTTTCCAGTAAACTAGTAAATAAAGGCAACTTTAAAGTAGCCACCAGTTCCTTTGCGGGGCTGTTTTGTTTTGTTTTGAGACAGAGTCTTACTAAATAGCCTAGGCTGGCCTCTAACTTTTTATCCTTCTTTCTGCCTCCTCCAGGGTAGGTGGGATTACAAACATGCAAAGTTGAACACCAACTTTTTCTCTCTTAAAAAAAAAAAAATCCTGTATCATCAGAATTCCTAAAGAGTAATCCAAGGTATATGTTTCTACAGTATACAAATGAACAATAGTCTATTGTAATAGGATTTAAAAATACACAGGTTGCCATAAATAGATCAGCCAAGTAAATAATTTGTGGCCAAATTCTGTTATCTCTGTTGCAAAACAAGGCAACTGAGCAGAATGTGTGTGTGTGTGTGTGTGTGTGTGTGTGTGTGTGACTTTTTAAAGTGGCAGGGACCAACAATTGTGGCTTTGCTGTTAGACTAGTTTGGAAACACTAATTTGGACAACATGATTGTAATTCAAATAAACTATCAGCTAAACGGATTTCAGTTTTCAAGACAATTTCCAAAAAATTCTAACATAGAACTCCTTTGTAGGAAGACTTCAAAGGTTATCACTTTCCTCTGTGGATCTGTGAAATTAACCACGAATACCTGGGTCAGATTTCCTTTTTCCTACTTTATTTCTACCCCTAATCCTATTCCTGCTCCAACCCTATTGGGCTTCTACAGGACTGACTTTCACTCACAGTATCTGTGTGCAATGAATGTGCAATGAATCATTGATTAAATCAAGCCCTAAACTATCATTTCCTTCAGATACAGGGAATATCCTAAGGTGAATTTGTCCAGCCAGGCTGACCCTTTTTGGAATAGCTTTAAAAGGAGAGCTTTGCTTTATTAGAGGCCACAAAATACTTTCAACTATAAATCATAGCAATGCTTGATCAGTATTAAATGTCAGTCATTGTGGGTGTGTTTTCTCTAAGACAGTTACTTGTAAATACTGTTTGGGAGGTTTTCAACAGGAACTATCATCTTTATTGTTTATTGTGTGTTTGCTGATGAAGCAGTTTGGAGGCAGTTAAAAGCTTCCTACTAACTTTCAACCTGATTGAAACAGAATTTGGTCTGCTCTGAAAGGCATTGCTATTGTCAAAGGTGAATTTATGCAGAATAGGGTGCAAAGCCCCCCAACCAGCATCCTTTTGTTTCAGCCAGGAGGAATATTCATTGCTTGCAGATCACACTTGAGGAGGGTGAGAAAGAAACTCCAGAAATTCTCAGGGTTTTGTTTCCTCCATTCTGATCTGCTGTACCGTCACCTCCACAGAGAGGCCTTGTCCAGCCCCTAACCCCCAACACCACTCCTCCCTCCATTTGCAACATTCATCTGCACAACACTTGCGGTTGCCAGGCGCGGCATGTCTATTTATCCAGTGGTTTGTTGTTTTCTCCCTTGGGTGTTGGGGACATTTGGGGATTTGTTACTGTATTTTCATCATGCCTGACACACAGCAGGCAAGTGCAATAAACGTGAGTTAGACGAGTGAATCATCATTCTCTCCAGGCCCTCACAGGTATACCTTACCTTTACAAATAACTCCCTATCTAATCTAAAGCCATGCTGAACTACATTGTTCTAATAGAAAACCAGAAACATGCCTGGGGGACAGAGAAATAGAGAGGTAGCATTTTGTTTCTCAAATCCCAGCAGTTATATAGAGTCTGGAAGAAAAAATTAGTATACAATATAAAGTGCATGTTGGTGTCTACGGTGTCCTGTGACTTACATACAGTGACCTGGATGTCTTTTCTGCTCCTTGACTCCATTTCTTCATTTGTAAATCTCCTTTTCAGTTTTAAGGCTGAGAGCTGCTCTTGGTCTCAGATATTTGAAAGGATTTATAACCAACTGCCATCAACCTAGGCAGAGTGTATTTAAATGATTAGATGCCTTTTTAAGTTTTGTAACAGAAAAGAGAGATCAAGGGCTCCAACATTCATCATGACATCTCACTGAACTAAATTTGAGAGGTTGTTGGCAATGTAACCATTAAGCATGGCTACAGTTTTGGTCTGCAGTGAGCGGGTCCTCTGGGGTGTCAGTTAGTTTGTGTTGACTATGTGCAGATAGTTAACTGAAAGAATCATAAAATCATACAATTGTAGAATTGAAAAAAAATTCTTGGGGATCCTACAGAAACTGACATCCAGAGGAATCATTGTGATAATTCTTCATGTTTGTCCCCAAATTTTTTACAGCTGCAAGTTTGTGCGATGTGTCTTGTTTTCTGGTCAATTTTAAACATTTCTGTTGTGTTTCAGATTGGACAGTACACTCTGGTGGGTCACTGAACATTTGTAAATTCTCTTGACCATTCACAGCCCCAGGGAAAGGCCCCAAGGCGGATATCAAGCTCTTCCTAGAGCTAACAGGCATTATGGAGCTTCATAATAGGTTGCAGTTTCCCTAGGTCTCCAATTACTTTCTTTCCCCTTTGATTATATTTAAAGCAATGTGATTAGAGAGCACTGGTTCTTTAACATTTTCTACACCCAATCCCTTTAGAGTTAGAACTCCAATCCTCTCAACTATCCCCCGCACCCTGACCTTCTTTGTGAATGAGGTAAATCCTCCCTTCAAAGTACCCTGATGGCCCCTGTTTGGAGTTAACAGACTAAATGCCTATTATCTGTCAATTACTAGGTCTGACATTGGGATAAATCACTTCTCTAAGGTGTTAATTTTTGTTGTTTTTGCATCTCTTAAAATCCTGGAGTTTGGGTTAGTCGATGTTTAGAACTTTTAAGCATGGAACACAATCTATTTCCAACTTAAATAGGATGGATGAAAAGGACACCATTCTGTTGAAGCTCTGGGTTAGCTTCCCCCCAAAGCCCTCCCACCAGAGCCTCAGCCTGTTCTTCCAAAGCAGCCCAGGTCCTTCCCTCTCAAGCTACTTGCTTCCAAAAGCTCCGCCAGTTCCAGTTTCTTGTTAGGACACTAACACAGGATGGGTGTTTACCACTGTGCTGTGGTGGGACTACCCAAGTTGGGTGGGAGAATTCAGGATCAGGTCTACCCCGACTCTTATTCAAGGTTGGAACTGCTAGTTAAAAACTTACCCCTCACTCCAAAGTATTCTGAAGTGAGATTTCCCCCATCCCAGGAAAATTCTGATATTTTTCTTGGACAACCTAGTGTTCATCTTTTAAATAAGTTACCTCAGGTTCTGACCTTCGGCTACACAGCCTTCCCAACTCCTGCAGATCTGGGGTTTAATACGTTCTTAAACATCACTACCGAAAAACTGCAAAATGTTAAGGGTAAATCTTCCAATAAGTATTGTTAGATCTGTACTGCAGAAAGATGTCCAAAATACAGTAAGTTGCAGATATATATATATATATATATATATATGTATACATATATATAATTATTGCATTGTTATTACTAATAATTTATAAGATGGTATGTGCAAAGCCAAATTATTCAGAGAATATACATACCAAAGCATTAAAATGGTTTTCAGGGGAGTACAGATTATAGGAAACTATCATTTTATTATATTACCTTTTTTGGTATATGTGTGGTATTGGTGACTGAACTCTATTACTGAGTCATATTCCCAGCCTTTTTTAATCTTTTAATTGTGAGACAGGGTTTCACTAAATTGCTGAGGCTGGCCTCAAACTTGAGATCCTCCTGCCTCAGCCTCCTGAATGGCTAGGATTACAGATGTGGGCCACCACACCTGGCTGGAAACAATCATTTTAAAATCATATATATAAAATCAGAAAGTGAGACTCAAGCAACTATGAAGATGGGGTGCCATTTGAACTTTACTTTGTAATCTTCAAAGATTACAAGTAGTTGATCAGGGTAACTAATGGGCTGGGGCTGCCATAGGGAATAGAGCCTAGACCAGGTTGAGCCAATCAAAGTCTGAGGTCCAAAAAAGCTTGAGCAAAGGAGGGAGGATCTGGAATTGTGCCCAAAGATTGGCAGGTCCACACTGTGAAAGGTTGTGAAAGCCATCATAAGGATGCCAAGTTATCCCAGGGGTAGTGGAGAGCCACAGAAGCGTAAGCAAAGAGTTGCATGAACACAGGTTTTCCCTAATTAGAAGGAGGATAAAGAGAACAGTGGCAGGAGACCATATGGGAAGAGCCTGGAAGCTGCCCCAGCAGTCAAGGGCAGAGAAGACAAGACAGTGTGTCCGTGGGAGTAATTACTGGAGGCAAAAAAACTGACTTTGTGGCTGCCCGGTGTTGTATTTGGTTTGAGTGGGAGTGACGGTGCAAATGACCCTAACATTCCTAAGTGAATCAGCATTCCCATGTCTCCTTGAAAGAGTCAACAACTTAGCCCTGAGGTGAGCTCCAAGATGGAATGCAAGTATTTTTCAGAGTCCATGGGAGATGAACTCAAGGTAACCTGGAGGATTCACATTTTTGAGCTCAAACTTTATCTTCCTTTGGGTACTCACTTTTAAAATATAATATTTAGAGTTGGAGTTCAGGGTCCCTCACCTTGAAAGAAATGAGCACATGATTTTCAAGTTAAAATATAATCTCTGCAGAAGAACTACCTAACACCTAAGCTAAGGTCAAAATGCTGTAGGAAAGTGGGGTCAGCAAACTAGTAACTGGTGTAACACAAAACATCTAATGACAGGCATTGCTCCATCTCAAAATTTAAAATTATAAAACGTTTCCTGCTCTGTTCCATGAACTACATGCCCAAATCTATTTTGCTCACCATGTATTTTCTTTTGCTATTTAAACTCTCCACTGGCTGGATGGTTGGTTCCCACAAGGGAAAATCAGGGCATGCCGGCTTTTAACACTGTTAACTGTGTGCTAGAACTAACCAAGGTGCTTTAAAAGAGGTGTCAGCAAAGAATTATTTCAAGCAGCCAGAAGCCTCTTGCCAAAATGAAAAAGGTCAGCAAAACTTTCCATAACATTTCATTATCTTATCTGAGATCCCAAGACCCTTTCTGCAACTGTGGGGATTTAAAGGAGGTGATTTTGTAGTGGAGACTGGTTTACAAGCTTTAATTAGATTGAACAGCAGCCAGGATTTGGACTTTAAATTGTTCTGCTGATCTTGAATTACATGTAGCTGTAGATAAGTAACTGTCTTTGGATCTAAGTTACATTTAACATTTCCTCTCTCCTTTAGATTTGGAACTGTACACTCTTCAACACTGAATTTGCATTAAAACATAGAGGGAGCTAAGGGCAGGGATCTTGTCTGCTTTGTTTAATGATATTCCTAAGTGCTTATACCCTGGCTTGGCCCACCAGATACTTTGCCTGGTACAGTAAAGATTTTACTAAATATTTGTTGAGGGCGGATGATTGTTTTGCTCATATTTGATCCTCTAAGGATGCTGACTTGGGACCTTGCACATACTAAATATTCTTACTTATATCCTAATCATCATCCATTGATTCTGAATTCTATTAGTCTTTAACTTGGATTTTTTTAAAAAGTGAGGGCTGGGGTGTAGCTCAGTGTTAGAGCACCCCCTGGGTTCAATATCCTGTACTGGAGGAAATAAAAGTTCAGATTTCTAAATCACATACCTCCAAGCAAATACTGTCCCTTTGTCTCTATTCCTGTCTGCTTATGGTAACGTCAGTACTCATGTAACCTGTTCTTCACCAAGACCTCCTTAGTCTGGATGCTCTCCTTCTTGCCTATACTCATTTAGTTACTTACCAAGTCCTTGAATTTTTTTTTTAAGAGAGAGGGACAATGAGAGAGAGAGAGAGAGAGAGAGAATCCATCTTTATTTAGTTTTTCACGAAACTTTTATTGCTCGGACACTTCGTTGTGTACATGGTGCTAGGGTTGAACGCGCGTATTCGTGCATGCCAGGCAAGTGCTATAACCGCTGAGCCACCGCTCCAGCCCCAGGTCTTTGCATTTTTAAAATTGTCTACAATCCCAGTTACTTAGGAGGCTGAGGCAGGAGGATCACTTGAGCCCCAGAGTTTGAAGTCAGCATGGGCAATATAGGGAGACCCTGTCTTGCAAAGCCTCTGTTGATTCTAAGTCCCTCCTCCCCCCCCCCCCCCCCCCCCGCCGTGACTGCTCTGCCCTGTGTTCCACCCCAAGACATTACGACAGCCCAACTCATGTCCTCAGGTCCTCCCATTCTTATATTTATTCTCCTTTGCTCTACACCGTGAATCTGATTACATCATTCTCCTACTTTACAATAACTTCTTCATAGTTTTTCTAGCACTCCATGGGCTAAAATTAAGGTTATTTGCAAAGAAGTTCCTATATTTCCAGCCCATAATGAACCCTCCAGTTCTATTGCCATCACTTGTCACAACTCACTTTTGGCCCTACAGCTGGTGGCTTGCAACCATTCCATGTTGTTTCACGGCCCTTTGCCTAGTTCTGCCACTTCTTTTACTTGGGGATAGTTAGTCACTCACTCTTATTAGCCTGGCAAACTCTCCAATACTTAATTCCAGATGAGCCCAGGAAATGCCCCCAAAGCCCCATTAAACCAGGGTTCCCAAGCTGTATTCCCTCTGCTCCAGGACTCTCAATTAATCCCAATGTTTGCATCTCCTTTACACCAGTCCCTCCACCAAAATCATTGCTTTTTTTTTTCTCAGAAATTCTATTAACTGGAGTGATCAGATTCTCTTCTTATACGTGCATACCTATGGGACAACCTAGAGGCTCAACCTTACCACTTTGCATCTCAAGGATGGACTGAAGCAATTCTTTGAGTTAATATTAATGGAAGAGACAGAGCAGTCCCAAGTCCTTCCATTCTTCCTCTGCCAACCACATCCTAATTACTTCAGTATCCAGCTATTCTCAGTGAAACCATCGTGTTGAATTGCTAGATTAATAAAGACTACAGCAAATATGCTACCTGCCTCCTTGAGTAGTCAATTCATAATTTAGGTCCATTCATCTTGTTTTCACATAGATCAGAAGCTCCTGGACAACAGCATCTGTCACTCTGTTATTTCACGGTGCTGAGCGTAATAAAGATGACCTGATGGAAGAGACTAGTTATTACGTTTAGTTTAGGTAAGGTGCAGAAGCCAGGACTACAGGAGTGACTCTTCTCTTCTTCATGGAGCATGTTAATTTGATCCGCTGTGCAACACTGCTTCCAGTACCGACCTTTAAGACACAACCAGGCCAATAGCAGCCTGTTGTTGATCACACTGAAAGGTAATTTTTAAGACACAAAAATAAAATGTAAAGCAAAGGAAATAACATCAGCCTTAGGGCCTGTGAAACAGTGAAACTGGAAATTAGGCTGGTCAAAAACCAAACACGATCCTGAGGATTTGGGTAGAAGTGTCTGGTGTAGAAGCAGAAGGAAAACAAGGGTGGGGGTGGGGACTGGAATTGAACCCAGGACCTTGGGTATGCTAGGCAAGCACACTATCACTGAGCTACCCCAGCCCCACAAACAAGGATTATTTTTTTTAAAAAGAGAGTGTTTTTTCTTTTTGTTTGTTTGTTTTTTTAAAGAGAGAAGCAATTTTTATTTAGTTTTTTTTTCCATGTGACTTTCATTCCTTTGACACTTCGTTATGTAAGTGGTGCTGGGGTTTGAGCTCAGGTACTTGTGCATGGGAGGCAAGCGCAGTAACAGCTGAGCCACTGCTCCAGCCCAAGAGAGAGTGTTTTTAAGAGAGAATAAAAGAGAAAGTGAGGACCACTTTTATTTACTTCTTCATCTGGTTTTTGTTTTTCAGACACTTAGTTGTATAGGTGGTGCTGGGGATTGAACCCAGGTCCTTGAGCCTGCCAGGCAAGCACTCTACCACTGAGGTACTGCTCCAGCCCCCAAACAAGGATTTTGAAAGGAAGGATTTCTTTGAGAGGGAAAGAGTAGGGGAGAGAGAGAGAAAGAATCTATTTTGTCATCTGGCCTTCATTTCTCACTTAGTTGTGTATGTGGTACTGGGGTTTGAATTCAGGTCCTCACGCACGCCTGGCAAGCCCTTTAACTACTGAGCCACCACCCCAGCCCTGGGTGTACTTTTTTTTTCATACCATTTATATTTTCTCTTTGAACAGTGCCATATTTTTATATATAATGAGATCAACATGGAATTTCAGAACTATAAGAGTTCAGCCCACGTTCTTCTAAAAACCCCTAAAACTTTACATATTAATTCTCAGAGAAAATCAAGTAACAGACACCCTGTTTTGTTTAAGACTTATTTTATTTTTATTTTTTATTTGTTGAATATGGGGGTGTGCCTTCTTTAAAGATGTCTATAGAGAAAAAACTGCTTCTTGGAAATACAAGTGGGATCTGAAAAGGCATCTTTCCCTGATAGCATTTCCTGGAGGACTTGACATTCCCTTATGTGAATGTTTCCTGGCTTCGGGAATCAGTGGTGGAATCAGCACAGAATGAGGAGACAAGCATCTTTTAGAATTGTGAGCTATTGTCTGATATACAATGTGATGTCACTGCTTTATCTTTAGTGATATATTGCGTAGGAACACAATGGTGCCGGATAAACCCTCATTCTGATAGCACCTGTGGAGTTATTGTATGCTAGGCATTGTGCTAAATCCAGTATGCATCTATGCATCTACGCACCTACGAAAGAATCC
The DNA here is from genome assembly GCA_004027875.1 of Aplodontia rufa. NCBI lineage: Eukaryota > Metazoa > Chordata > Mammalia > Rodentia > Aplodontiidae > Aplodontia > Aplodontia rufa. Next base: position 158,133 of record PVKS010000516.1, read on the forward strand.
TTATTAACTACAGAAGGTGGATCTTTCTCATTTTACAAATGAGAAAAGCAAGTTCTGTTGTTCAAAGTGATCAGCTAATTAGTTGAGTCTGGACTCAAATCTAGATCTAACTTCAGAGCCTATACTCTTGAGCTGCTTCTTCTTCATCCTCCTCCTCCTCTTCATTATTATTCAAGTTACTGGGGATTGAACCCAAGGCTTCATAATTGCTTGGAAAGCACTCTACCACTAAGCTATATCCCTAGCCCTTTTTAAAAAATTTTATTTTGATACAGTCTGACTGTGTTGCTTACGCTGGCCTCAAACTTGGTGATCCTGCTGCCTCAGTCTCCTGAGCAGCTGGGATTACAGGTGTGGACATAGTATTTGTTTTTAAAAACAGAGCTTCTTGCAAACAGCTAAATAAATTGCTTTCCCTAACTTTTCACTAAGCAGCATCACCAGAACATAGGAAGAGTAATTCTAGAAATTTTAATACCATATTATTCCAGCCAGAAATGAAGCAATGATTGTCTCACTGAGGGCAGCTCACTGATAATAGATTGACTTCCTTCTTGTAGTATCAATAATCTGTGCAGCTCAAAGGCAAAAACAGACCAGTACCAGTTGCCCTGCCCACTCCCATCAACCCTGGAGATCCTCAGACAGATGACACCCTGAGCTTTTTGAAGCAGTTCATTGTACCGTTTTAATTTCAACAGATGTAAAATCATTTTATTGTCCAAACACAACAAAACTGGCCTGTATTTGAGATCTTCATATAAACAGTGCTCTGTTGCCCATTAGTCATGACCAGTATCAGTATGTGCTAAGCTCTTACTCCAAAACAGATAGCACTCTCAGATGCAGTCACAGAGAACCCTCACCTCTTCAACCCAAAGGCAGCTTATGCTGAACAAGGGGCAGGCAGGCAAGGAGAATGGTTCAATTTATTATTTTCGTGGAACCCATTCTATTGAATGCACCTCACATGATATCCTGAAGGCAAACGGCATTGAAGTAACACAGTCATTAATAAACTTGTCAGGCAAAATTGATTACAGCTCAACTCGCAGGACCATAACATTGTTTTTTTTAAACTAAAGTCCTTCAGCTCAGTTGAAACAAATGAAAACAAAACAAAACAAAAAGACTGTAGAATTAATAATCTGTCTGGCAGCCCTTCTGGTCAATTCTACCAACAAAAATATATTGTAGATGAGCTCAAATAATGGGAGACTGTTAGGAGTCCTATCAGGGAGAGACAATCTGCTTTCTCCTGGAACCAAACTTTTTTTTACCTAACACAAACTCTATTTCCAATTTAATGTTGCTGATTATCTTGTTGCCTACATACAGACTAGATCACGTTTACATTATCAACCATTTCTGAAGTTCTTTAGTTTCTCTTTCAGTGGGGTTCAACAAGATTCTAGGAATCTCTGAAAGGGTTCTACTTTTTTTTTTTTTTTAAGAGAAGTACAGTGAGAGAGAGAGAGAGAGAGAATCAATTTTTATTGAGTTTTTTTTTCCCACATAGCTTTCATTGCTCTGACACTTAGTTGTGTACGTGGTGGCAAGGTTTGAACCTGTGTACTTTCACATGCCAGGCAAGCGCTGTAACCGCAGAGCCACCACTCCAGCCCCAGGCTTCTACTTTTTTGCTGTTTGCAGTACTGAGGATGGAACCCAGGGCCTCCTGCATACTAGGCAAGTATTCTACCTCTGAGCTACCCCACCAGCCCTCTACTTTTTGGAAAAATATATTTGGGAGGTAGAAGCAACTTACTGAAAATGAAAATATTAAATATTAAGGAAACAGTTTTATGACGTATCACATCTTCAGAATCTGCAGTCAGGGGCTGGAGCGGTGGCTCAGTGCTTGGAATGCTTGCCTGGCATGTGCAAGGACCTGGGTTCAAACCCTAATACCACATACACAACTAAGTGTCAGAGCAATGAAAGCCATGTTAAAAAAAAAAAAAAACCTCAATAAAAATTGATTCTCTCTTAAAAAAAGAAAAAGACCTGTTCTAAAAAAAAAAAAAAGAATCTGAAGTCAAACGTTTTTTGAAAGATTTGAATGACATGGTTAAACAACCTCTTTGAATGGAGCCATCACTCAAAAAATAGAAGAGGTGGCCAAATCCCTACACAAGCCTCACTTAGGATCATTTCCATGCCTTTACAAAACCCTTTTAAAATGACTTTCTCTAACATGCAATTGATTATTTTTTTTTTTTTAAAGAGAGAGGGACAGTGAAAGAGTCAGAGAGAGAGATTCAGTTTTTTATTTAGTTTTCATTTGGCCTTCGTTGCTCTGACATACTTGGTGCTGGGGTTCCAACCTGCGGACTTGAGCATGCAAGGCAAGTGCTGCAACCGTGAAGCCACCGATCCAGCCCCCCATGCAATTGATTAAGAGTACCTTTCATGAAGTACATGAGGTAAATTAAAATCTACTGCAAAGGCCTGGAGCATTGGCTCAGAGGTTGGAATGCTTGCCTGGCATGTGCAAGGACCTGGGTTCAAACCCCAGCACCACGTACACAACTAAATGGTAGAGAAACAAAGGCCAGATGAAAAAATAAATAAAATTGATTCTATCTCCCTCTCTCTCTCTTAAAAAAAAAAAACACAAAACAAAAAAAACTACTACAGAAAATTTCTTGTTGTTCTGTTTCTCATGCTTAATTGACTTTTGGAAGAATAAATATTATCACATATTTGGGATCCTTTAAAGTCTTCAATAGGAACACCTAGACATTATGATGCTGGTGCTCTATAATAACAAATTTAATATATGATGAAATCATAAGGGGAAAAACTCAAGATGATCACCAGCTTATTGTCTAGACTGCAAACTGCATGGTGAGGAAAACATTTGCTGGTACCATCAACACTGCTGGCAGCAATTAGGAAAAAGTGGACCAGGGCCCCTGCCATGCTAGCCCTAGAAACCTGCCAGTGTGGCAGCTTTGACCCTCATTGGGTAAATTCCTGGTGGCAGTGTTTGTTTGGAGTAGGGGAGGAACCAACAGTTAATGCACAAAATGGCCTGGGAAGGAACAGATATGCATATCTTTCTGTTTCTTTTTTCAAAAGATGGTTTTATATTTTAGATAGTTCTTAAAGGGGAAGGAAATATAGGATGTGCTCATCTAGAGTGCTTGTTAGGTAAGACTTTTAAAAAATTACTTACCTCTCTGCTTCTTTCTACTTCCAACTACCAAGGACCAACGCTTTACCCTGGAATGTATTCTTAGGGCAGATGGGGAAAAAGAACAGAGTCTCAGATGTCTCTTCTCTCTATTTCTTTCCTTCCCTGTAAGGTTTTTCTTTATGGAGCTTTCAGTTTTAGGTTTCCATAACCTCCTAATGCAAAACAGGCTGAGAAGAGTAACGAATGTAACAAGCCACATGTTGCTTTTCTTTCTTTCTTTCTTTCTTTCTTTCTTTTTTTTTTTTTGAGGAGGAAGAATCCAGCTTATAAGAAGTGTATGCAAACTTAGCAGTTAAACTGAAATTAAAGATGTTTTAAAGTCTTCTTAACCCCAGTCTTGGACATCTTGTAATATTTTAAAATATAAATGGAAACATATGATTTTGATAAACTCTGATTCTATTTAAAAGCAAACAGAAGACATTAAATCCATGGACAATAGTTTACTAAATTAATTTTGACTTATGGGGCAATCTGAATATTTTCACCTAGGCCAAAGATAAAGGCCAAATAAAAAAAAAATAACTTTAAGCATTGTGTTGTGAAATCAACACTAGGGCCTTCTGAGCCCAGGGTTAACAATCTATATCTGGACTGCAGCAGACTTGCATAAATTATTCAAAACTTTTATGGCTCAATTCAGCTGTCAAAGAGAAGAGCCTTTTGAGAACACTTCACACCTGTTACTTATCTAGTAAAGTCCTGGGCTTGGTTACTCCCACCTGCGTGAGCATGTTCTGACTTCCCTCACAAGAGGAAAGATTTGGAGTGCCAGGTAGTAAAGAAATTAAGACACACTAAAATCTCTGGAATTTCTCCCAAATAAGACTATCATGATACAAATCTTAGTCACCAAACAGAACCATCCCAGAGGTGTTCTTGTTAGAGTTGTACATACAAACCTCAAAGCATAAGTCCAAGCCGTGACTTCAATATCTGTCCGAGGGCAAGCACCAAGCTCCTAGCAGAAATAATGAAACCTAGCTTTTCTCCTGCGTGTTGTAGGAAATTTGAACACACAAAGTCAATTCACATGAGGATATTTCCAGCCGCTGGGGTCATTCTCAGCAGTGGCAGTCCCTGATTTACCCCTACACCTTCTTTACACCTTAATTCATCTCATGTAACAAAGAAACTAATGCTAGATGGAGCTCAAATTTCCTACAGCCTCCAGAAATTCCTCCCAGGGTTCTTCCAATGTGACACTGCCTATGATTCAAAAGGCGGAGGCAGGGGGATTCTGGTTATTTAATGGTGTAACAAAGGGGATTCTTGGCAAAGAAGAGGCTTGAGAGAAATATTTAGTTTTAATCTAAGGTCTATGGTAAAAATCAATCAATTCACTTCCTCACTACAGGCATGTGGATTTTAGAAGTTCTAACAGATACATAATAAACGAGATTAGAATAGCAATTCTCTTGATTGTTTATAGGAAAAGCAGAGGAATGAGATGTGAAGGAAACAGGGTCCAAGGAAAAGTCTATATCATTAAACAGGAGGACACTTGAAGAGCTGGGAGTTAAAAGCTGAATGAAGCATGTTTCTGGAAGCAGCCAGGGTCTGTCCTGAGGTGCCGCTTCTGGACCTGAGTCCAGGGCACAGGGCCAGCCAAGGAACTTGCTTATGAGGGGAAATTGGGTGGGCACAGAACTGGGAAAGTGGGTAGTTGTAATTCAAGTGATTTTAAGGCGAATATTCCAACTGGGAATCAAATGGTACCTATTTCTAAACAAGCCCATTTAGTAGGTTGAAAATTGGAATGGAAGTAGGATGCCCCCTGAACACCCTTACCAGGAGCCTCTACAGGAGGGCAGAGTCTGCCTGTGACAGTCATAAGTGGCATGGTCATGTGGTTGGCACGTTAGGGAGCCACTGTTGATGTCAATAGAGCTTTGATGGAAATGCTGAATGAGATTTGTGTAAGTTAGCATGTTATGGGTGTAAGAAACAGAGACCAAACTACTCTGTGGTGGGCAAATGTGGGGAGCGGTAATTTCCTGAAGGGATACAGAGGGGTCTCAGGCCACACAGGCCAGCAGTGCAGCTGAGCATCCGAAAGGAAGGCAGCTTGGAAAGGGAAGTCCCTCAAAAACCTAGGCAGGTTCTTTCTAGTTAACACTTTATTTTTCAATCCTTGCAGACAGGATTCTACTGTTCCTCAGTCTGTGAAGTTTAAAAATGGCCACCTCAGAGCTGTGGGATTAGATTCTAAGATGACTGTGAAGGGCCTACTCCTTGATGTATCCACGTGGACACACGGATTGGGATGTGTGTATGTGTGTGTTTTGTGGGCTGGAGGTCAGTGATTCAACAAAGGTGGAATTGTTTTGTCCTACATAGATATTCCAAAAATGTCCATTACATGGATTTCAAAAATTTTCTTAGTAGCTGGGTACAGCTGCTCAGGTGAAGAAGTAGTACCATAAGTTCAAGGCCAGACTGGGCAAAATGGTAAGAGTCTGTCTCTAAAGAAAAAGAAAAAAATAATTTTGTTTTGAATGGGGCAAAAGTACTTGCTCCTCGATATTATGCCTGGGAATTAGTTTCTTTTTTCTTTCTTTGTTTGTTTTTAGTTTTTTTTAAGTAATAATAGTACTCAAATAGCAATAGATGCCGAGTTGGGTTGTAATACAAGAATCACGGAAAACATCTTAGATATACAGAATCCTTGACCATATCACTAAGATTTTGATTCAGTAAGTCTGCGTTAGGATCTATGAATTTCTATTTCATGTAGTTTCCACAAATACTGCAATTTTCTATCTATGGAGCTTAGGAACCAGTAGTTTATGGACAACTACATTTTAGTCAGCAGCTCTTTTAAGAAAGTTGTACCTTCATAAAGTAAGACCAAAGAGCTCCTTTAAGTGTTGGTTCAGTAGTTGGTTGGTGTTAAATTCTACCTGGACATGGCGAGCTCTTTATTGTTGCCTATGATGCTGATGTTGATAGTGAATCTCAAACCCTTTCATGAGAAATTCTCAGGGGCTGGAGCGGTGGTTCAGTGGTTGAGGTGCTTGTCCAGCATGCACAAATACCCAGGTTTGAACCCCAGCACCACATACACAACTAAGTGTTAGAGCAAAGAAAATCAGATGAAAAATTAAATTAAAAAATTGATTTTTCTCTCTCTCACTGTCTCTCTCTCTCTGAAAGAAGGAAAGAAAGAAAGAAAGAAATTCTCAAAGCAGTACTGTGATTTGAGGGATCTGAGCCACGTTAGGATGTCTTTTTCAAGAGGAAGTTAACTTCCCTTTGAACACATTAGCTGAACCTGTTCTTTTGTGTGGCTTGTGGTATTGGTTTTAATCCACAAAACCTTTGAAACTATGACTTCTCAAAAAGGTTTGTAGGAGTTTAAAAAAAACATGAAATGAGAAATTTAGAAATCTAAATCATTTCATCATTTGATATCTAAACTCAAAATATGGGGGACATGCAATGCTTAATTTTAATCATGCGTAGTTTCTACAATTTCAACACATCTCCTGTGCATAAGCTCCATTTTCATGAAGCTTCTGAGGCTATAGATGCCCTGTGGATGTAAATTAAATGCTGTCCTGCTGGGTAGGGCTGCTGGAACTTGAAGTCTGCTGGGCAGCTGTTGTCTCTGACTTCTGCATGTTCATTAGTGTCCCAACACATGAACACATAGCAAGCAGATCACATGTCATTTGGGGGACAAGGAAATACTGAGCACATTAAATTGTGTAGACAAAGCAAAAAATAATAAAATATAAACCCTTACAGACAAAAGCTGGGCACGGGTTTGAGACCTTTTGAATTAAACATCCTCTGCTCATTCACTGTGAAAGTACTGTCTTAGCAGAGGTCAGAAAAAGTGTCTGGTGTTCCACAACTTGTTATTTGCCCCAAAGTGACCGCAGACAAATGGGTCAATCTGTTCATAATTACATCTCTTGTTCTTCTCCATTATGATCTTTTCTCTTTCTTCTTGTAACAGTGCTATAGCTTTTCTCTTGCTCAGGCTTTTTTCTGATTTGCTTTATTGCATGTAGTATTTTTTCTCAAGCTATTATTATCATATTACTGTAAGGGGGAATTCTTCTGGAAGAACTAACCTCAATTCCCTTCCATACCATCAATGAAGATTGCGCTGAGAGGTTGCACAACCTAAACGATGTTGAGTGACATTTACAATGCCAGCATCTGGGTTGATTTAATGCAGAGAAATAGAAGATGACTCTGGCCAGTCACGTGAGAGACCAGACATCAGTTTATCATTGGCTTCCATCTAAGTATTGACAGTGTTAATTTTTCCTCATTAGCCAGAGAACAAGGTAAATATATATCTGAGGATACACAGTAGGATAAGATTACAACTCCTGTTCCTGTGTGATTTTTATCAGGATATTAAACACAGTGATGTCAATCTCATTTGAAATAATCCATCCATTCACCACTTTTGGGCTTTACAGAAGTTAGCTTTATAAATGAATGACAGTGAAAACGTATTTTAATGGTGACTGAGACACTGCTCTTACGTTTAAAAACTCATGAAAAGATAATATTTCTTCTTTCATAATGGTTACAGGGGAAAATGAAAAGTATGGCGACTATGACTCTGAGAAGGAGGGAGGGAACAGGAAAAGGGGAAGGAGGTGGAATGTTAGCCCTAGACTAGGTATTTTTATAAAGGATCCTCCATATTCATATTGCTTACAGGTATTGTGAAATTTATTATATGGCAATAATCTTAGCACATTATTAGCACAGGATATTCTATTAGAATATCCTGGACCATTACCTTGAACACTTTTGGCTTAATATTCAAGTGTGCCTGAATATTATGTGAAATGTAATTCTCACAAATGAGCTACTGTTTTTTTGGGGGTGGAGGGGCAAATGGTAATAAATCTGTAAATTGCTACTGCAGTGCTCAGCACAACCTTTATTAGTCTGGGCTCAACGGTTTTATACATGGGCATATAACAGACCAAATTAGAAATGTAAAATTCATCAATGCAACTTTATTTTTTAGAGGCTAAAAAGCATGGAGAAAATTTTGTTTTAGATGGAACATTTAGGAAACTTCTTGAAATTTCCTGGTTCAAACACAAATGGACAGAGAGGTACCAAAAATAGTGAGAAGGAAGGGGAGGTCTGATGGGGGATGGGTGCCTTCAGGGTCCTTGGGTTCTTCAGCTCTAGGGGTGGAGGAGGAAGTAAGGGTTTGGAATTGTAGTTCTGTTTCTGTCACTATGGGGCTGGAAGACGTTTAACCCCCTGAACTTCCCCTTCTCATCCAAAATGCTAGATGATCTCTAAGATATTTAAGGTTGCAAAATCCTGTGGTTCTCTGAATTCTTGCACAGATAATCTAGGAACTGAGGTCAGTAGTGTATGTAGGGGCCAGTTTAAGGCAATGGGCTGTTTTAAAAGCTGTTGCTACCGGAGAACAACTGCACTGATTCCCTCCAAGCAGCCTGCCAGTCTAGGTCTGCTGGGTCCCGTGCAGACCACAGTCAGTGCGGGGCCTGAAAAGTCTGAACAGCCACACAAGCTCTTTTTGTCCCTTTGGAGTTCTGACAGCATTCGGTTTCAAATGAAAGTTCCAAGGCATTTACCCTAAATTCCCGATCTCATCTGCAGCTCCTTAGTCTGGAATGGAAAATTCTATTTCAGGAAACTGTCTAGAGATGTATTTAGGCTCAGATGAAGGAAGAGTTGGAAAGCACACTTGAACATGAAATATGGAAACTCAAAGACCTGCTGAAAAAGGAAAATGAAACTCTTCGATTGAAGCCCACTTTAGAATAAAGTTCCAAAGGACTTTTAGTATCAAAAAGAATGTTCCAGGCTGGGGAATTAGCTGAGTGATAGTGTGCTTGTCTAGCATGGGTGAGGTCCTGGGTTTGATTCCCAGAACTACATTAAAAACAAACAAATGTTGTAACAGCCCTGGTAACTTTCCTACCATATTTGGTTCACCTTTCCTCTGGCACATTTGTTTGATGTGTGTGGTCTCTTGGGTAGGAGGACTTGGAGAACCAGGTGCTGTGCTCAGTGCTACACACTTACAGCTAGCTTAGTAGTTGTCACACAGATGGAACTGGACATTTGAATGACTGAATGATTAATGCACAGTTTTCTGAGTTTGTTGAATGACTGAATGACTAATGCACAATTTTCTGAGAACATTCAAGATGTGGAACACTCAGGACTTTTTTTTAAACATTCAATTTTAATGGTTTCAATGCTTAAACTCTAAGCATTTTGAATATAATTTGATCATTCTATTTTCTTCATAATATTGATGCTCAGGACTTTAAAATGTTAATTTAAAAAGATGACCATTTATTCTAGTTTTTACAATCTGTTTTAGCAATAGCCTTTACTAAGAAGTAACTCATGCCATTAGGTCTGAAGGAAAATCAAGATCAAGCCAGAAAATCAACCCAGAAAGCATAACATTTCTTGAAAAAAAAAAAGTCTTTAATTGGATTTCATTTGCATTTTATTCCTCATACATTTAATCTTTTAATGAGTAACTATACATGGATGCTCCAAACTGATGTTATTTCCCCAAAGACCTTTATGGAGATGGGCAATTGGAAGGTTTGCATCTTTATAATTAAGGACCCCAGGTCCTGTTTGTTATTACAGAAGAGCTTGAAAAGCCTTTATTTACATGCTTAGTATGGACGTTAACCTGCTCTGTTCAGAGTTCTAATAAAAAGCTGTGTGGTAAAAATGCCAAGCCTTGCTTATCTGAAAAGATTCTTGCTAGTTCAAAGGGTCAGTTTCACACCAGGGTCCCAAGTCTTATCAGCTGGCTCTACAAGAGCCCGGCCATTGTGAAACAAAGGACTCCTCCAACTGGCATGACAATGGTACAGTCACCACATTTCAAAAGAAGCAGGCACAGCCGGGATGCCCCAGTTGGCCCCTGCTGTGATGTTTACACACACTTTTCTACAGTGCAAGCAGGACAAAGGCCAGGCTGGAGAGTCAAGGGCACTGCAGCAGGCCCAGTAGACAAAGACTGTTCTACCAAGGAAGCCAGGGGAACTTCCGGTTAAACACCACCTACTCCCAACACTGTACTCTCAAAAGATAGGGTCTCATTATTCTACTAGGGCCAGGAGGCTGCTGGAGAAATGAAAGTTGACTTCAGGGGCTGCATCTTTAGCACATGATCATGGGGCCATGTGAGATGGGGGAGGAGGTGGGAACAGAGAACCAGAATAATCTACAGGTGTCCCTATGAACTTTGTAGATATGGATAAAAAAAGAAAAGAAGTCTCAGGCTGGGAATTCATCTCAGTGGTAGGGCACTTGCTAATTGCAAGCACGAGGCCCTGTATATAAATAAGTAAATGAATAAATAAATAAATAAATAAAAACACTATAGTGGCTTTCAGGATGTAATCAGAAAGTCTACAGGCATGAAGTTAACAGAAAGTAGCATATATTAGTATTTACGGAATCCTCTCTGGCTTTGTGGTGGGGCTTCTAATCTGTTGGCCTTATTAAAATTCCCTGAAAATGAAAATAAACTTGCTTTCCTAAATCTGGCTCCATAGGAGAAGGAATGTGGAAGTCCAATGTCCATGAAAATGATTGAAAAGCTTACCCCTGAGGTTCTCCAGCTCTTTCTTGGAAGGAGATGTGCATCAGAGATACCTATAAATAGTATTATGTGAAAGAAGCCCAGGCACCTAGATTTTGGAAGCTGAGATGAACAGGGAACAGCTTGACCTCGGTAGCATCAAAGGTTTACTTGTAAGGTTTTCTTTATTTCACCCAGCAAGGGTCTGTGCTTTGTACATTCTGGGATGCCGAGAATGTTTTTAAAATAAGCAAACCTACCTCCATTATTATAGAAAACCCTCTGTCCTTTGCAAAGAGCTTGGCCTTGCTAAGGGACTGCTTAAGGTTTGCGGTCCAGGGGACTAGGATCTGCACTGATTCTCCTTTATAGCATCACTGTAGCCCTCCTGGTTGTACTATTCAATTCTCCTTGCCCTAGTTCTTTTCAGGTTCCTATCTTTGCTTCAACCCCAATAATATGCTTGAATGCCCAACAGGATGGTTCTATTACTGAACCCAATAAATGGTTCAGAAAAAGTTTCCAGAGAGATGAATAGATTTGCTTTTGTCAAGAAATAATTACATAGTTAGGGTTGTAGCTCAGTGGTAGAGCACATGTCTAGCATGCATGAGGCCTTAGGTTCTATCCCCCTCAAAAAATTCTTTTCAACAAGCATTTTAAGGTGCTTATTATGTCTGCCCATTTTAAATTGCATCCTCTACATTCTCTCTACTCTTCACTCTTTCTCTCTCTTTCTGAGTAGTTTACCTTCCTAGCACTTATCCCCATCTGTCAGACCATGTATGCATGGTAATCCTTTTGTTTGATTCCTACTCTCACCCCCAACACTGCTAGAAGGAAAGCTCCATATAGGCCAGGATTTCTATCTGCTTGTTCCCTGATGTGGCTCCAGTGCCTGGTGCAGAGGAGAAATTCAATATCTGTTCAATGAATGGATATAAAGAACTGTAGTGGACACTGGGGCATAAATATAAAAAAGATCATGCCTGTACAATTATGTCACAATAGACCCCACTATTTGTATAACTATAGTGCACAATTAAAAATGTGAAGAAGATAAATAAAAGCTATTCTTTATCTTTAAGTAACTTATTATCTACTTCCTCTACATAATTCAGTGCTTTCTTCATTTCTCTCTCTCTCCCTCATTAAAGCTTTAGTGTATCTCATTTAAAAATTATTGTACAATAAAACATGCATACAATCTCATTGTACATTAGGAAGACTTCAGTTTGGTAATACAGTACCCCAAGACTATCACCATTCCAAAAACTCATTTGGTGCATTTCAGAATCCTTTGAGGAAATAACATTACATTAAAATAGTTCAATAGTAAGGAGTACAAATATATCCCCAAATCATGAAACACCAATGATCTAATGAAAACACTTAGTTTCAGGCTGCAACAACTGAAACTACTTCTTCTATTTGGGGATTTTAAGATATTTTATTTTCTTCATTTCATATTTTCCTCTGTGTGTGCTCATGTGTTAGGAAACTATTAAATCCCCTGCCAATTAGTTCTCTTATCTCACAGCGCTTTGGTAGAAGAAGAAAGTTTTTTTGTGTGTGTGTGTTTGTTTTTTGGGTGAATCTCTTTGTCAATGATCCCATAAGAATTCATATTTCTAATTTCCGAGAGCTCCTGTGTTTGTGAAGGTTCCTTTTTTTGTAGCATCCTATTCTTGTTTACTGAGTATAATCTCTTCTTCTCAGATGTTATATATATATATGTATCAATCTATGTACACATACATATACATATATATATTGCATTTACATATATCAAAGATAGAGTAAATAGCATATCATCCAGGATATTTGGTTTTGCTCTTACTCCTTCCCTGAAAAGCTGAACTGAAAGACCTGCAAGAAGCTGTGTCTGTATGGAAGGACAGGGAATGGAGAAGGAAAATTTTGACTCTGTTTTTCCTCTAGAGTAGCTCTAGATTGAGCTGTTTCCTTGGGAATCTCCAGAAGTCAGTGTTTTTATTTTTGCCCCCCACCTCTTGGCCAATCAGATTCTCTAGAGAATACTTTTCCCATTTCCTTCCTAGAGGCTATACCTGGCTGGATGTGCGGAAGCCAAGTTGAAGCACGTTACCTGCTTCTTCCAGTTTGGCTCAGATGCCTCTCCCCAGCTGTGCCTGTGTGTCTCCGTCCAGAGAATCTCTGTTCTAGCCTTGCCTTGAGCCTTTTGGAGTGTGACTGTATAACTCAGGTGCTTCTCAACTTAATCTTGACTTTCAGATCAGGGTCTGCCTCCTTGGGCATTCCAAGTCAATCATCAACCATCAGCTTTCTCGTCTCCAAAATTCACTGCCATTTTCTTTTTTTCCCATTTGCTTCATCTTTGTGAGTTATCTCTTGTTTTAAAATAATAATTTATTTATTGTCATTTTAGTAAAAATTTAAGAGTGGACAGAGCAAGTGTGTGTCCAACCTGCCATGTTTAACCAAATGTCCCTATTTCATTCTTCATGAGCTGATTTTTAAGGCCATCTTCAAACGCTAGTCCCATTGCCTTCTTCTGGCTCGAGGATGCTATAGCCCTTGAGATTCAGTTTGAAGACAGAGGACAGGAATTTCAGTTGATAAACGGCAAATGTGTCATAGAATATGTACTCAACTGGGTACTTAAGATCAGAGGGATATTTGCTTTGGTAGTCTGAAAAGTCTTCTACATAAGAGATGGGTTTCTTCCTGTATACCCCATAGGCATAAATCTTGTGCTTGAAGGGGCAAGTAAAAGGTCTCAGAATGTTTCTTCTAGATCTGAGTTTATAATTCCAAAATCACAGAATTTAAAACCCTGGTTAATGCGATATCTTCAACCCATTAGCAAGAAAATGGGCTTTACTGTAAAAGTTGGCTAAATTCAAAGCATCAGAAGTTTTCAAGGACAGATATTTCAATAACACTATGATCAATTTCCTGCTAACAAAGAAGATTTCTTTTCATTTTTTTAACTAAAATGCCTTTCCCTAATAAGTACAAACAATAAATATACAACTCGCTTAAATCCATATGTTGTGGATTTATTTTTTAACAAAGCAAAGTTATTTAAATTCTGATGTTAGCAACAGCTGCCAACTTAATTTGAACTGTTAAAAATAGCTCAGTGGTCCTTAATTTTCCTATATTTGTCCCTTGCATCTGTCTTCTAATTTTAAAACTAAAACATTACTGAATTTACCTAAATAGAAATTACAAGATGGATTTTAATACATTTTTTATTTAAAACTGTGTTCAACATCAAGAGCCAGTGGCATGACCTTGAAACATGTGGCAGTAACCACTGACTGAAGCAGGAATAATACACCTTCCTTACATTCCCCATAACTAGTATCCAATACCTTTTGATAAGCTGCAAATTGTACTTATTAGGTAAGTCAGTATAAATATTCTAACATGGATATAGTGCCAATATCAGGTAAGTTTTCTAAAATATTAGAGCAGTAAAAATGAAATGCCCCATGACTTGAGAACTGATAATTCTCTGCTTTAGTTTGGAACGTCAGACATGTAATTTTGCAAAGAAGGATGACATTACTTCCCTCTGCAAGTATATATAACCCTCAGTAGTACCCATCATCTTATTTATTTATTTTGGTGCCTAGGATTGAACCCAGGGGTGCTTAATCACTGAGCCACATCCCCAGCCCTTTTTATATTTTATTTTATTTTTAAAATTTGTTTTATTTTACTTTTTTACTTCTCAGATAAGTCACATTTAGTTTACTAATTTTATATTTGATTTTGTGATCTTCCTGCCTCACTCAGCCACCCAAGTTGCTGGTTGCTGGGATTACAGGTATGCACCACTGCGCTGGGCCCATCATCATTTTTTTTAAGAAGGAGGGAGAGAGGGGAAATAGACAGAGATAGAAAGAGAGAGATAGAGAGGGAAAGAAAGAATAAATTTTATTTATCTTTTCTTCTGGTCTTTGTTTCTCCAACATTTAGTTGTGTATGTGGTGCTGGGGTTTGAACTCCGGTCCTCACACATGGTAGGCCAGCACTCTAACCACTGAGCTACCACTCCAGCCCCCATCATCATCTTTAATACTGAAAGTGTCTTTAACATGATGAATTCTATGGTAGCATCATATAGGGAACTAATCTGTACCTTGACAGTGTTGCTAAAAAGCAGTTATCAAATTTCAACACTAGCTTTAGACTTTTACCAAATGGAGGAAATACTTCAGACCTGCAAGGTCATCTGTCTGATCAAATCCTGCCCTTCTTCTGGTCTCAGAGTGTTAATGAGAATCAATGGCTAGTAAAATGGCCTATGCTTTTGATTAATCTTCGAATGAACATTTACACAGACTGTTCTCTTTATCTATATGTAGGTGAGGAAACACTTCTAGGGGAGGGGCTGAAAGGAGCAGGGTGCAGCTGGGAAGCTTCAAAACAGCAATCTCTGCCCTGTGGCTTTGAGTGTTTTAGCCCAATGCTTACTTTATTTAGCAGTGGAACTAACTTTAAAAGCAATCAGAAATGCTATCTACACCTGAATTTCTCATTCTTCCTTCTTCTTGTCAGTAACGGTAGGCCAGGTGGTGTATTTCACCCTGTGACACCCTGTCCACCTGAGCTCTGATGTGGCTGCCCTCCTACAGACCATTACTTTCTGTGGGGTAGCCACATCCCATTCTGCTCTGGAAAATCCTACTTTATACTTCTTTTCCAGGTAATATTATTGAAGCACCCTCCTTAGTGTCCAGGTTTGGATCATGAATTTTAAAGCCATCTTTATTTTTTTTTTCTTTTTTGCAGTACTAGGGATTGAACCCAGGGGTACTCTACCGTTGAGCTACATCCTCAGCCCTTTTAATTTGATATAAGGTGTCACTCAGTTGCTATGGTTGGCCTTGAACTCCTTTCTCAGTCTTCCAAGTCACTGGGATTATAGGCATGTGCCACTGCACCCAGCTGGGTCACCCTATTTCTACGGGTCTTTATGTCTATGGTGGCTCTGCAGTCATGGAGTCAGATGAGTCACTCAGTATATCTGCAACTGAAGTTCTTTCTATGCTTTTCCAACACAATGTAAAATGTGGGGAAGAAAGACATAGGCCATGGGGGGTCAGTGTGCATGAGAAGAATATTAAATCATGGACTCTGGAGTCACGCAGTCCTGAGTTAGACTACGACTCCCATTTACTGAATTTGTGATTTGGGGCAAACAGAGTCACACTAAGTTGCCAAGGTTGGCCTATAACTTGAGAATTTGCAATCCTCCTGCCTCATCCACCTGAGCAGCAGGGATTACGGGTGTGTGCCACGATGCCAGCTCGGCAAAGCCATTTTTAAGGTGGATATGTTGCCTAAATTTGATCGTAGGGAATCTAGGAATTTTTAGTGGACGTTCATGAAGAAAGCAAATTTTGTGCTTTTCATCCTTGGACTGTTTTAATCATAAAGACTACCTATGTTCTAAGGCAGGTCACATTAGTGGGAAGGTGATTCTAAGAGGTTTATTTATTTTTTAATTTTTTAATCCTCCTTAACCTTGGAATACACATTACAGGTTAACCAAAATACTCATTTTCTGAATTTCCCTGCCACCCTATTTATACAGGAGCAAGTCTTAAAGTTTGATCAGACACAGGGAAGTGGGTCTTTTCATAGGACAGCTGGTAAACATTTCAATAAACAATTTTTTAACAGTGCATGCTACTTCTCTTGAATCTTCAAAACAACCAAGAAAAGAGAGAAGGGAGCAATGAATCTTCACCCACATGTAGGCTCAGTGTTTCAGATGGCTGAAAGGATGCTGTTACAAATAGGAGCCCTATTGGTGTTTAAAAGAGCCAAGATCTGGGGGCTGGAGTGGTGGCTCAGCAGTTATGGCGTTTGCCTAGCATGTGCGAGGATGCAGGTTTGAACCCCAGCACCATGTACATAACGAAGTGTCGGAGCAACAAACCATGTGAAAAAGTAAATAAAATGTATTCTCTCTCTCTCTCTCTCTCTCTCTTATTGTCCCCCTCTCTCTTTAAAATAAAATGAAATAAAGAGCCAAAATCTGGGGAGCCATTATGTAATACAGGTGAAAATACCCCTATAGACACAGTCAGAACAGGTGATTTGGATACTTGCAACTTTTATTTATATGAAAACATACAGAGTAAGACTCTTCTATCCCATACTTAAATGAAATGAAACCTTGTCAACCACAAAGTTCAGGATAAAGATCTTTGATGTTATATACAGCAGTCTGAAACAAGTTTTTATTAACTAGGTATTTAGTAAATAACATTTATCTTCAAAGCATCAAACACAGTACACAATCCCAGGTATATAGTATAGGAACAACTGTGTTGAATTAATTTATGATCCTAAGCATTCTTTCCTCTGAAATATATTTTAACACTGTAATTGAATTGACCATGGCTTCATTAAGCTAATCAAAGGCACTTCCTGTCTTTAAGCTAATTTTATTTCCATTAAAATGACCTATGCAACACAGGTAATTTAAAACAGTAAGTGCATGCAGACAACAACAGCTCTACAAAGTGTTTTGTACTGAATATCTGATTATAAAAGCCAAGGCTATTCTGAAGCATTGCATGTTACAGACAAACAAAGAAACAATAAGGATAAGCTGTGTAACCTTGATTTTTATCCTTAGAATTTTCATCTACTAATCCAATAGTGGATTCAAAAATTTCCTGAAATAATAAAAGGATCAAAATTAAACCACAGAATCCGAATTGTTGGTAACAACCATCATTTAAAATTTCACATTGAGCTAGGTATGGTAGCACATGCTTATAATTCCAGTGAGTCCAGAGCCTGAGGCAGGGGATCACAAATTCAAAGGCAGCCTCAGCAATTTAGTGAGACCCTAAATAAAAAATAAAAATTAAAAATAAAATGGACTGGGGATGTGACTCAGTGGTTAACCGCCCCTGGGTTCAATCCCTAGTACCAAAAAATAAATAAAAATAAAAACAAATTTCATTTTGGACTGGGAATTCGGATCAATGGTAGAGCCCCTGCTCAGCACTCACCAGACCCTGAGTCTGATCCCCAGCACCACTAAATAAATAAATAAATAAATAAATAAATAAAGTTTACACATATTAAAATTCTACATCAGTAATGATCGTCTTAAGAACAGATGTCTTCTTGGAAGATAGTGATGCATAGTGGTTAAGGAAATGAGTTCTGGAGTCATCTAGCCTTGGTTCAGATACTGCTTTGTCATTTACTAGGTATGTCACCTCCATCTCCTATTCACTAAAACAGAGGCGATAACAGTTGCTACATCATAATGTTGTTATGTGGGCTGTAAAAGTGACAGTGTGTACAAAGTGTCGCAAAGTAAGTGTGTAAAAGGTTAAATGTCAGATTATCAAAGGACAAAGTCCATTCCAGAGGATAAGCAGGACATGAATGCCTCTTCCAAAGATGATTACAGAGCACTTGAGCTGTGTTCCTATCTTCTGTTCAAAACAGAATTATGGAATAGTAAGTGTTTGGAAACAAGTATCAGCATGATCAAGAACTTTTTTTTTCTTTTTTGGTGTTGTAGATGGAACCCAAGGGGCTCTGCACACTAGACAAGTACTCTACCACTGAGCTCTGTCCCCAGCCTTCTTAATACAAGATTTCAAAATTCTATTGCATGCAGTGCAAAGCTAAGATGCCCACATCTTTCTTCTTCTTCTTTTTCTTTTTTTTTAAAGAGAGAAGGACAGTGAGAGAGAGAGAGAAAGAGAGAGAATCAATTTTCATTGAGTTTTTTTTTCTCACATGAAGACGCTCAGTTGTGTACCTGGGTGCTGGAGTTTGAACCCGTGTACTTGCGCATGCTGGGCACTTACCACCGAGGCACCACTCCAGACCCCCACATCTTTCTTCTTTATCTCTATTTTTCTTTCTTTCTTTTCCTGAGGATGGAACCCAGGGCCTTGTGCATGCTAAGCACATACTCTGCCTCTGAGCTACCCCACCCCACAGTGGCCACATCTTAATGAAACCTCTGACCTAGACTGAGCTCAGTCAGGTGAAGTACATAGGTAAAAACTCAGGCCAGATAGATTCATGTATATTTCTTGGCACTTTTTTAGAGTTTGGAGAGACAAAGATAATGCTAAAACAAATTGTATTTGAGCAGCTTTATAATCTGATAAGGAAGACTCTTATGCTGCTGCAATGATGAATAAAATGGAGTAGGAATGAAATCTGAAAGGAGCACTGAGCAGCAGGCTGAGGTTGTTGGGGTGGAGCACAGCAAGCCTAACTGCGACAACTAAGAGCAGCTTCACTGAGGACATCAGAATCGGAACTGGAAAGTGAGTAGTGATTTACAGGGCAAACATGATGGAAATGTCATTAAGGAGGAAGAAGGGCAGTCCTGGGAGCTTCCTGCATAGAGAGCTCTGTGCAGCTGAGAAGCTTCAAGTGCAAGTGGAAAACTTGCTAGAGAGACCTGGAGAGCGAGCAGGGACCTGCATGCAGAGGACCCTGCGTGTGAACTCTGGGGAGAAGTGTGATCCACTGACATGTTTTACTATGGCCCAGGGTAGTCGGAATTTCCCTGTAGAATAGTGATTATGGCCATAAGGTGGAAAAAAAAAAAAAAGAGGATTGCAGGAAGAGGCTTAGGGTGAAAGACCAGGTAGGAAGTTGTTAAACGATAATTGGGCCTCAAACATGGTATTAGGATGAGGTTAGATCTTAGATTCCAGGGAGAGTTCCAAGGTAGAATAAAAATAACTATGGTGCTTGAATGATACAGGGGCCATGGTGAGATCAAGGGTGTGCCCAATGTTATCACTGTGTACCTGCACCATCGCTACACATTCAGATGACTAAAAGTTAATAAAGAAGAGGAGAAGTCAGGTGAGGTTTGTGGGGAAGGAAGAATCTAAGGAATTCTTCAGGACACCTGCTTCCTTCTTTCATCTTTGTGCACTAGAGTTCAAGTGCAACTCAACCCCCACCTAGCAGGCAGCAAGAGAAAGCACTGAGCCAAGCCCCATTTGAAGACAAGGACAACTATTCACGCTTCACTGAGAACCCATGACAATGTGGCACGTGCCTGGCATGGAGAGGGTACTTGAATGCTTGTCCATTGATTTTGATAAGGTGGAAGCTAATAAAGCAGGGACTGGATCTTAAAATTACATGAGTCTTCTGAATGCCACTGTGTCCCAATTTCTTCATTTATAAAATGTGGATGAACATTTTAGGTACTTTTTTGGACGGGGTGGTACCAGGGATTGGCCCCTGAGGTACTTTATTACTGAGCCACATCTCCAGCCCTTTTAATTTTTTTTTTTTTTTTTTGAGACAGGGTCTTGCTAAGTTGTTCAGGACCTCGCCAAATTACTGAGGCCGGCCTCAAACTTGTGATACTCCTATCTCAGTCTCCTGAGTTGCTGGGATTGCTGACATGAGTCACCATGCCTGACTAAAGAATTAAAGAAAAAATCCTTAAAATAAGTAAAAGGTGATGAAAAAGTATTAATATTATGAAGAATGAGCAATTGAAATTTGTATCTAATGATAAGTAATCTATCAAGGAGGAGCTACTGACCAAATTTTATACAGACACACACACTTTATACTATTTTGTATCTACATATAGTTTTATCTTCACCCCTTTTCACATAAAGCAATTAGTTAAATAGTATGACATGCAAGCATTCTCAAATTTACGCCAGAAAACCTAATTGTTTGCAAGGCTTACTGTGACTTAAAAAAAAAACCTGTCTAGGGAGAGGTTAGTTTTGAGAAAAATTGAACATTTGAAAAAAAAAATCCCATAATACTAAAGGCCTAGTTTTAATTTATGTATAATTTTCATTTAAAAGTATAAAATTACTGTTAAAAATCCTTAAGTTACTAGATAAATTTAATGTTATGAAAAATTAAATGTATTAACTATGTGAGTCATCAGCAATGTTTATTGATCAAGAAGAATTTGGTGAATGGGGAATGTTTGGAACATACCAGTTTGTGATTTTCCATTTAATATCCTCATCATCAATCTTCAAAAAATATCCACGGACTGTGTGAATGAAATCAAGAAATAAATACCGCATATCTAATAAGTATGTGTAGGGTTTACCATGATTGTGTGAATAAGCTGTGCTATTTAAATTTTAACGATGAGTTGTTTTTCCTAGATCTGTGGTGGATTAGATAAGCTGTTCAGAAATCTTCCCTTTCTTTTCTTTTTCTTCTTCTTCTTCTTTTTTTGTATCAGGGACTGAACCCCTAGTGGTGCTGACCACCGAGCCACAGCCCCATTTTTAAAAAAGGACTGCACCAGACTAAGAATGTAGTTCAGAGGTAGAGCACTTGCCTAGCATGTGCAATGCCCTGGTTTGATCCCCCAGCAACCAAACAAAAGGACTGCATAGCTTTTTCTTTTAGAGAATAGTCCTTGTAGCATTTCAAGTAATTCTTCACGCAACTCTAAGTTCCACCACTGAGGGAAGCCTGCCTTGAAAACAGCCCCTCTACTCCAATCCTTACTTTTTCTTTTAAAAAGAAAATGAACATCAGGAGGGTGAGACATGAGGACTGTTGATTTCAAAGCCAGCCTCAGCAACTTATCGACCCTTTCTCAAAACAAAACAAAACAAAAAAAAATAGAAAGGGCCAGGAATGTGGCTCAGTGGTTAAGTTCACCTGGGTTCAATCCCTGGAAGAAACAAAAAAGAAACAAAGAAAATAAACAGATGTTACAGACATAGATTTGTGCTGTCAATGCACATGAAAACATTTGCAAAATCACACTAAAATAAAGAACAGGCTTTTTTTTAATTAGGAAAAATACATAGCCTTTTGAAACTAGATATTTTCCTTTGAATTTTATTTATAATCAAAATATTGCCCTGGAAGCCTTCTCTGCAGTCTTCATTCCTCCATTAAATAAGTTGCTATGGGACTTTCTGTCACTGCTGTATGACAGTACTGGAGATGGCAAAGGCTGAATATGGAATTAAACTCAGCTATTAATTATACAAACAAGTTTAAAGAAATCTCAACGAATAGTCTTGTGAAAAAGTATTCTGGCTGTTTTTTTTTTTTTTTTTTTTTAAAGAGAGAAGGACAGTGAGAGAGAGAGAGAGAGAGAGAATCAACTTTTATTGAGTTTTTCACATGGCTTTCATTGCTCTGACACTTAGTTGTGTACGTGGGTGCTGGGGTTTGAACCTGTGTACTTGCGATGCTGGGCAAGCACCTTAACCACTGAACCACTGCTCCAGCCCCGTATTCTGGCTGTTTATCTACTAACTTAGGAGAGTGAGCCAAGCTGGACCAAGAGTAGGGACATTGTTCATCCTCTGCTACTTGTTCATATGAAATATTACTTCTCTTGTTGAAAATGCCACTGAAGATTAAAATTATGATTCTTACAGAAGTTAGGTCATTTCTGATCTATGCTACTATATCTGACCTGAAATTGAACACCCCCCCGTGCTAGTATGACATGTGCTACTTTCATGTACATTGTGTGAAATTAATGAAGGAAACTCTTTTTTGCAATCAGGTGGCAAAGATAGGAAAAGTTTACAGAAACTAGAAATAGAAATGCTATGTAAATATCTTTATTTTGGATGATTACCTATTATGGAAAGAAGACGAAGCAAAGCAACTAAATAATAATTCAAACTGTACCATGGTAGAATCTTATCTAACATCTTCAGGATAATGCCATACATCTTCAGGATAATGCCATTATCTAAAAGAAATCCTTTTTTTTTTTTTTTTGTAGTTCTGATTACTATTCTACTGCAAATTAGTTTGACTCCTCTATCTTCACTCATACAGAAAAATCCAGCATGGAGTTTCTGCTCAGTGAGGACTGGGGTGTTTCTTTAAATTCTTTAGATTGAAAACTAGGAAAAAGTAGAATTTTCCAAGTTGGATTAAATAGTAGGTTTTTATTTTTCCTTCTTCCATTATTAGATAATGAAATTCATTATTTCAAATGAAACACAGACAGTAAACAAGACACGCTTCATTTTATGCTGCAGAAATGCCACAAATCATTCCCCTAAATTGTATTCAAGTCACTGTTTAGTCCAATAAATCCCCCATAATACTAAATTTCCAACTAAAGCATAAGTTCTTATTCTTGAATCAGCATTTCTTTAACACTACCCAGGGGATATGAAAGAGTTCAGGAACACTGAATTGGTTAAATGATGCAGCTGTAAAATGATGCTACTGACCAGTGATGTCCAACAGGAATAGAAAGCAAGTGACATTTGTAAATGTTAAAGTTTTTGGTAGGTACACTAAAAACAGCAAAAAGGAACAAGGGGCTGGAGGTGTAGTTCAGTGGTAGAGTGCTTGTGGAACATGTGAAAGCTCTGGGCTCAGTCCCCAGCACAAAACAAACAAACAAAAAAGCCCAGGCTCTGCAGTAGTAGCTCAGCCGTTAAGGTGCTTGCCTGGCATGGGCAAGGCCAAGAATTTGAACCCCAGCACCACCTACACAAGGAAGTGTTGGAGCAACAAAAGCCACATGAAAAACTAAATAAAATTGATTCTCTCTCTCTCTGTCTCGCTGTCCCTCCCTCTCTCTTTAAAAAACAAAAAACCCCAAGTGAAATAAATTATATTAATACATATTATTAAACCACATGTATTTGAAATATTTCAACATCTAAGCAACATAAAAATTAATAAACTTCTATCTTTGTACTGTCTTTGGAATGTTGTGTTTTTTAGGGCACAATTCACACTAGCTACAATTCTAGTGCTTTAGGAGCCCTTATTGCTAGTGTCACAGTATTAAATAATGCAGCCACAGACAAAGGTGAGATCTAGAAAGTCATTAGCATTAAAATTTAAAACATCTTATGACACATGTACAGTATTCTAATGGTATGCTTTAAAAATTCATGAATAGGAAAAAAATACCTAGAAGGGTATGTGACAAAATGTTTACAGTGTTGTTCTAGGGATGGTTGTTTTTTTTTTTTTCCTGTACTTTCTAAATGTTTAAAAGTTAACTGCAATATTTTGAAGTTAACGAACAGATATGCTATTTAATATTTTCCAATCAGCACTGATTAGATTTACGATGACTCAAGACCTTCGACTCTAAGAACCTGATCTCTGAAAAATGACTTTACTGTCTTTGTTTCGTATCCATGCTTGCATTCATTGCCCATACAGAAGAATTCACCACTGTGAACAAGACTTACATTTTGAACAGGAGTCCTAACATTTGCCCCTTAAATGTGGCCTGTGTAATTATAGCATAAGAACTGTGGGTAAATTATTTCATTGCCTGTTAAATAACCGTTTGTTAAGTCTAGACAACAATAATAAATAGCCATTATTTATAATGTTGCCATTCACAGTACTGGGGGGTTGTATAACAGGCAGTGTGACCAACACCTCCTTGTACCCCCATGCTCTGAAGAAAAAAAAAAGACAGGAATAAAATTGGCAAAGATGCTAAATATAGGCACAATCTGCTTTGAGAAAGACAAAACTGAAAAGAATGCCACATGGATGGCAGCCATTCACGTGGCTGAGGTCTCCTTCTGCTGAGCCTCTTTATCTTCTGCCCCCGCACAAAGGCCCTAAGGACAAAACTAGCCCACTTTTCCTCTCCCACGGTCTCTCCCAATATTCCCCCTTTACTAGCTCTGTCCTGTGTATTTAATGATACCTTCTTCACTATATCCTCAACAAAGTTACGATCACCCTTAAGTAGGCTAAAAACACTACTATAGTAATTTCTTTTTTTTTTTTTTTTATTAAAGAGAGCGGGACAGTGAGAGAGAAAGAGAGAAAGAGAGAATCAGTTTTATTGAGTTTTTCACATGGCTTTCATTGCTCTGAGACTTCGTTGTGTACGTGGTGCTGGAGTTTGAACCCATGTACTTGCGCATGCCAGGCAAGCGCTGAAACCGCCAAGCCACCGCTCCAGCCCCTATAGTAACTTCTTGATACATATTTACTGAAATCCTACTTATTGTGCTATGTGGGCTTGCAGTGAGTAAGAAAAACACAAAAACACAGATAATCACAGATGAGGGTCAGGTAATACAGGAAGAGAAGGGGGTTGCTATGAAAGAAAATAAAGGCTCTGAGTGGGGCTGAGCATCTAGACAGCCTTCTCCGTTGACCATGAGACATGATGGACGAGAGGTGGCCGGCTGAAGCGGGAAGAAGCACCTGCCAGCTGAGGTGCCCCTGCCATGCTGGATGGGATTGGGTGGATGCAAGAGGGACCAGCCAGCGATGGCTGGACTGTGGTAAGGGAGGAATGAATACTTAAGCCAAACCAGCCCATGGGAGTCCAGCAGAGGACCCAGCAGCAGCATGTGAGCCACGACTTTTATTATTATCAAGGACAATAGCAACAGATAAAATCCCTGAGCAGTTCTGGTGAGTCACCTTTACTCATAGTAATTAACCCTTCGCAGGAGCAGGCCGAGGTAGGCATTATTAACCGCTTGAGAGATGAGTAACTTGTCTAGGGTGACATGACTTGTGAAGGCCAGAGCAGTGAGAACCCTTGCCCTCGCTGATAGACAGCCTCTCCTTCCAAGTGTTATACCACAATGTCCAAGGCCCTGAGAGTTGTGGGGAGAAAGGAACCTTTTCCGAAAGGAGACACTGGAAAAAGACCAACTGAGATTTGTGTTCCTGGAAGGATAAACCTACCTCACGGACGTTAAGCACCAAATCGGTTCATGTCTAACACCATGGAGTAAGGACAAAGAGATACACCCAACACACTGCGGTGCTTATCTGTGGTTTTTGTCTTCCTGATAACTGTTGTCATTTTTTCTCCTAAAAACAAAGTTACTTTGGGAAGTTATCCCTCATCTACTCTCAGACTATATTGGCATGGCCTTAGGACCAGTCATAATGACTCTTAAAACCTAGGCAACTGGAACATTCCATTCCCTTTGCCAGAAATTGACTTGGAAATGGTGCTTGACTGAAGCTCTATGAGCTCAATCCTGCAACTTTCTTGATTAAATGAGGATGTACAGCTGAGGATGTACACACATCCATGCATGATGGGTGCTGCTGAGGCTGGAGTCACCGCTGGAGAAAGACCTGCCCGGAGATGCAGAGGTGAAGTCCTCGTGAATCACTGAGCACAAGGACTCAGCCAGGCAAGAAGCAAGATTTACCCTTGGACTTCTCAGCTGAATGAACCAACAGCTTCCTTTTTCTCAGAGAAGCCATTTTTAGTTGGAGTTTTCAACCAGAAGAGAGCTGATATGGATCAGAGTCAGAATGAATAGAGATGAATGAGGCCAATATGAACCAAACTGCTAGAAAGATAGAAAGACCCTGAATTATAGGGCCATGGAGAAGGCTGCCTGGGAGTTCAAGTGCTTACAGTGAAAATGCTCCTTTTCCTTTGGGGCAGGCAGCCAAGAGTGGAAAACACAGCTTTGAAAGGTAGGTGCAAACAGTCAGCAGTTAATAAATAGTTATTGGCTGATTAATGTGTGCCAGACTCTGTGTGAGGTATAGGAAAATGATAAAGAACAAGACATAGTCCCCTCCACCTTGGACCTCACTGGCTACTCTAGAGGGCAGAGGAAGCACAAGTTAGTAGACTTGGGCTATCATTTACTTACAAACCGAATACAGTATGTTAGGAGAACACCTGGGCTGGAGATGTAGCTCATTAAGACTCAAGTTGTTTAAACAAGTGTTCTTTCAACAGACACAATCATGACACTAACACTGAAAGAAAATTGAGGTAGTCTCATTCATTTCATCATGTACAGATGACAAAACAGGCAAAAGAAAGTGAAAAACACTGCCCTAAACAGTGTCTGTTCTAGAACAAATATTAAGTCTCCTGACTCTTAATCCAGTGCTCTTTCTTCTCAAATTCACACTGTTCAATATGGCAGTCATTAGCCCCAGGTGGCTATTTAAATTCAGATTTTGAATTAAAAGTCCAGTTGTTTAGCTGCACTAGCTATATATAAAACACTCAACAGTCACATAAAGTAGTGGCTGTCATAATGGACAGCAAAGAAAATGACCATCTCCACCACTAAATAAAGTTCTATTGGACAGTTCTGTGGGGTCAGAAACATTGTTCTAACTCAGCATTTTCCCATACTGAAGGATGCTTTAAATAAGTTGACTCTGATATAGTAGATTGGGATGAAACCTGAGATTCTATAGTCCCAGGAAGCTCTGAGCAACAGCGCTGCCTCTGGATCAGGATCAGGCATAGAGTATCCAGATTCCAGCTCACAGTTTTTTCTCCCTTTTCTGAGCTCCTACTGGAGTTAATACTGCAAGGTCTAGTGCCCTAGCACTTCATTGTACATATTTTGTCTTCTCAATTAGATTTTAAGATCCTTAAGATAGAGCGCTACATCTTATTGTTCTTTACATTGCTCAGCATGAATTACACAGCATAGGGAGACATAGGTACTGGTTTTCCTGTCATGAAATGTGTTACCTGTGGGGCAATTTGCTGCAACATGTTGCAGTGTTATACATAGTTTCTTTCTTTCTTTCTTAGAGGGAGGGAGAGAGAGAGAGAGAGAGAGAGTAAGAGTCAATTTTCATCTGGTTTTTGTTTTTCTTCCATTTATTTGTATTTGTGGTGCTGGGATTCGAGCCTGAGTTCTCAGACATGCCAGGAAAGCACTCTACCACTGAGCCACTGCTCCAGCCCTCCTTTTCTTTTCTTAAAAGACAGTGGGTCTGGAGCAGTGGGTGGCTCAGAGGTTACAGCGCTTGCCTGGCAAGCCCAAGGATGGGAGTTCAAACCCCAGCACCACATACACAACAAAGTGTCTGAGGAATGAAAGTCACATGAAAAACTAAATAAAGATTGCTTAAAAAAAAAAAAAAGACAGTAGGTCTATAGTCTAACCATTTATTGCTTTAGTTTTCCCCAAAATGAGAAATTGGCAGCTGTACTATCTCAATTTCAAGAAGAAACATGGGAATTAATCCTGTTTAATGGATTTAAAATGAATTATAAATTTTACTAGAGCACACTTAAAATAATTTAAGAAACAGATGAAAAAATATATATGATAGCTAAAGGAATGCTAGTTTCCTGAAGGCATAATTGATCATCAAAGGTCTGTCTTAAAATTAGAAAACAATTAAACTATTTATAATAATAATATAACCAGAAACTTTGTGTCCTTAGATTCCTGAGAACTTACACTCACTTGAAAATAAAGAGCAATCTTTTTGAACAGGACATCTAGCAGCTGTCTTGACATGACCTCCCTAATTTTTCTGACAGTTTTCCGTCTCCAATTTACTATTGCTCTTGAAATCTCAGTAGTTATTATTTATAATCAGTTATTATTTAAGAACTTTGTAGATGTTTAAAAAGTCAGTCATTCTTGTATTTTAAAAAGTCACATATTTTTGCATTAAGTTAAAAAAAGAGTCCTTTGTGCTTTCTTAAATTTATTCCTTACAAAGCAACAAGAAAAAAATTTTATTAATGCACAAGTCTAAAAGAAATGTCAAGTACGTTGGTATTCTGGTTTTGATTTTGGACTTCAGAGGAAGTTAAAGAAGCAGTGGAACAGAGCCCTTTAATTACAATCCAATGTCCTAGAGAACATTCGCTATCTCTTCCAGTTGGCAATCTAGTTGGTGTGAGAGGAAAATCATCTGCCATTGGTGCAATATAAAATCATTCCACCTAGTCAGTTAATCAGGGATTATACTGTATGCACATCGTGAACTTCTCTGGTTTTGTTTAAGACCATGTTTGACACGTTAAAAGATGGAAATGTTTCAAGAGTTAAATCAATAGCTTTATTTACGCTACAAAACCTAAGCCAATAAATGTTCATGCTAAGATTCCTCAAACTCCCACTTCACTTTGGGGAGGATAAGTAGATGACAGCATCATTTTCTTCCCCAGGAGGAGAGCAAACTGCTCTGGCAGGAGGATAGGAGCAGTGTAACAGTGAAGAGTGTGGCTAGAGTTGCTTCCAGAACACAAATTCTATAGCCTCCTCACTGTGGCCTTAGGGGAATTAACCATCTCTTAAAGACACAGTTTTTTCCATCTGTTCAATGGGAATTTGAGTAGGATTGTTGGGACCATTAAATGCAATACTGATCATATGGCACTCAACACAGGAAACAAATATTTAGCATATAATAAATTTTAAGCAAATGGTAATTACTTTTTCTTTTCTTTTGAACTGGGGATTGAACCCAGGGCCCAGGGGTGCGCCACCACTGAGTCAGCCCTTTTTATTTTTTATTTTGAGGCAGGGTCTCACTAAGTTGCCCAGGTTGGCCTCGAACTTATGATCCTCCTGCCTCAATCTCCTGAGTCGCTGGGAGTACAGACTTGTTCCACTGCACCCAGCAGTAATTATTCTTAGATCTAGAAGAGATTTATCATGGTTCAGTTGACATGAAATATTTTCCTCCATCTCCATCAAACTTTAAGACCTCTACTTTATGTTTATATGGTCTTCCTTTAAGATATGGAAAATATCTACTTTTGAGAAGAATAAAAGAGGCATTTAGCTTGTTTTTTTGAATGTGTGTTATCACTGTTAGGTTTCTCTCACTGTGACAAATAGCTGAAGTAACTAACTTATCAAGAGGAAAGGATATGACACAGTAGCAAAAACTGTACATACGCAAAGGAGAAAAGTATACTCTTACATGGTGAAATCTGACACTCACTAATATTCATGCAATCACTTTTTTTCCTTATAGGCCTGAGGATGGAATGCAGGGCCTGGCACATGCTATGCAGGAGTTCCATCCACTACAAGGTCACATTGCCAGTCTTTAAGTGACCATTCTTAAATTCAGACCTGAAATGCTTATTAATGTGAAATTATATGAAGTACACAACATTACCAATGAAATCCTCTTTCCAAGAACATTGAAATTTATGCAGTTTACGGGAAATAGACAGCTGTCTTGGTGCATTTGGGCTACTATCACAAAGTCCCTTAGACTCAGTGACTTATGAACAACAACCTTTCCATTCTGAGCTAATTTTTGTGCTTGTCCTCTATCATCAATATCAATTAAAATCCCTCTGCACCATTCAGAATTTGGATTGGGAATCTAGTGAGGCAAATCTCCCCTCTCCTGACCCCCATGTCACATTTGTGAATAACTTCAGGCCCACAGTAAAGATGTGCCAAGTACAGAGGCTGCGATTCACCTTTTGCAGAAAAGGAGGGTTCCATCGGGAAGGAGAAGAACAGAATTCACTCTCTACCTAAGAACAATGCTAACTGCCTGGTAAAAATAGTTAGCTTTTTGCAGTTTTTATTTTTATCAAAGTAACACACATGCACATGTGTTGAAGAGCAAAACAGTGCTAAAGACTTGTAACAACAACAAAAATGTAGTGGCCTACCACCAGAGGCTGCCACTTGTATCTCTTGTAGCTATGTACCTCTATATTTCTAAATACTGCATAAAAACTACTTGTTTTAAAATTTGATAATAGATGAGAGGTAGTTTTGTTTCCCTTTACTTGTTTTGGAGAAGTGAAGAAGAGCCACCCCGCTGAACTGTGACGGGAACTGGCACATAGCTAGCAGGCCCTTCTAAAGCATTTATTGGACATCATTGGTGAATGGCACAGATGCCCAAATGCAAAGCCAGGCTGCAGTCTGCAGCTTCTCACAGCTTCTCTCAGTAAGCACTCAGCAGAATGTAGAAGCACATGATCTCCCAAAGTCACAAGATTAAATTGGTTATTAAACTTGTTTAGGGTGTTCTTGGAGAACATAAAAATATATTTAAAGGGAGCATTATCTTGAAACTAATTTGAACCACTCAACAACAACAAAAAATGTCTACAGGCAAAAGGATTGGTTTTTTTAAAAACATTTTCCCTCCCTTCCCCCTTCCATTCCTTCTTGTTACTGAGGATTAAACTCAGGGCCCTGTACATGCTGGGCATGCACTCTACCACTGTAGAGTCCCCAGCCCCAAGTAATTTCCCCCTTTTTCTTTCTTTCCTTTTTTTCTGTTTTGAGATGGGGAGAGGGGTCTCACTGTGCTGCCAAGCCTGGTCTTAGATCCTGGGCTTGTAGCTGAAGGCAATGGCACCTGCCTGTAATCCTAGCTGCTTGGGAAGATGACGCAGGAGGATGGCAAGCTTGAGACCAGCCTGGGTAACAGTGAGATCCTGTCTCAAAATTTAAAAATGTAAAAAAGGTTGGGGATGTAGCTTAGTGGTGAAATGTCCTTGGGTTCAATCTCTAGTACTGCAAAACAAACAAAAACCAAACCAAATCAAAAGTCAAAACCAAACAACCCAAACAAATAAAAACCAAACAAGCAAAAAGAAAACTCCTGGGCTCAAGCAACCTTTCTGCCTCAGCCTACTGAGTAAGCCCACCATGCCTAGCTCTCAAGTAGTGTCTTTTTAAGAAAGGGTTGGGGGCTGGAATGGTGACTCAGTGGTTACTGCGCTTGCCTGGCATGAGCGAGGATGTGGGTTTGAACCCCAGCACCACGTACACAATGAAGTGTCAGAGCAACGAAAGCCACATGAAAACTAAATAAAATTGATTCTTTCTTTCTCTCCCTCTCTCTCTCTCTCTCTCTCT
>PVKS010000517.1:0-189466 GCA_004027875.1 Aplodontia rufa
GGGGGGGGCACTCCTGGGGATAATTGCAATGTCCAGAATATATACACGTCTTATACACATTTTATATTGTTTTGTTAAAATCTTGTAAGGTTGCTCAAAAATAAAAAATAAAAAAAATTAATTGTGGAGGATGTAATAATCATTCATCTCACTGTGAGGCTTCCTTCTCTTTCTGGTTCAACTGTATTTTGTTAGGAAAATGAAGTCAGATGCCCTTTTTAGGAGGGGAAAATCATCTCTCCCCTAAAAACAGAATATCAGAAATCTGCTTTAAAAATGGCAGTTTTCAACCTCACACAAAGGAGGAAAAGACACAGCTAATACTGCTACATATCCATATAATTACTATATTAATATAGAATACAAGATTTGGCATTTGGCCTCTACAATTGGCTCTATCAATCCTACTCTTTCTTTATATTCACTTATTAATGTATGTTCTTATCTTAATTATTTCCTTCCTACGCTTTCCTACAGTTTAGCTTCTCCTTCTTTTCCTGACTTCTCAAATTGAAAGCCTAATTCATTTATTACATTCTTCCTGGCTTATTAATGTCTTTAAAATTTCAGAATAAAGTTTAATCCATAAATTATATTTGGCACATTACATTTTCAATATTCAGCAGTATTAAAAATGTTTTCATTTAAAAAATAGTGTATGATGGGATTGGAGTGGTGGCTCAGTGGTTATGGTGCTGGCATGCACGAGGACACAGGTTTGAGGGTTCAGACACCAGCACCACACACACAATGAAGTGTCAGAGCAATGAAAGCCACATGAAAAACTAAATAAAACTGATTCTCTCCTCTCTCTCTCACTGTCCCTCTCTCACACCTGGCCTCCCCACACTCCTCTCCCTAGGGTGCTTCACCAACCGCCTCTCTAGGTGGACTGTGAAGACCACCAGTAGCCTCCACTTCCCCTTCTGAGGTGCCTTATGGTAGCAGCACCATAACAGGCAACAAGTAAAGGTCTGGATTTCACCATTTAATTAAAGGGCATGCTACAGGGCCAGAGACTTTCCATGAGCCAACTGCTTGCTGAGAATCAGTTGGCTTGTTGTAGCATTCTTAATTAGCCCTTTTGGCACTTCGAGGGATTTTTTAAATATCTATTTATTTCCTTTGACTAGAAACAAATCAATAGCTTTCTTAGCTTGCTCCTGGAAACTTCCCAGCCCTGAGCATGCCCAGTGCAGGTGGAAGTACTTCTTCTGAAGGCCTGAAAGAGCATTTTAAATGACCAGCTTCCCCTGCTGAGGAAGTGTGGCCTCTTAGCGTTAGTCATATTATTGATCTCAGAAATACACAAGTGCATTTTTGTAAGACGGTTGAAAACAGTGTGGCTCTTTCTTCCACTCACTATGTGACCCTCAATCAACTTTATCCTTCTGATTCTTAATGTTTTCATTTGTAAAAAGACCTGAGCAGTTTTTATGAATCCAGCAATCTGCCCCAAAGTTGGTTGAATGAAATAGCCACTTTTTCTCCCATTATTTTCCACCTAAAAATCAAAATTTTATAAGAAAGGTGAGGCCAAGTATTAATTTTGTTTTAAAAAAGAAAGCCTTAGATGCCATTTGAAGGGACACTGTCATCTAATAATGTAATGACTTTGCATTCTAATTATGGTTTTGAGTTTTGTATCTTTTAGCTGCAATAAGTTTTTTCAAAACACAGGAGAAAAAAATGTTGCCACAACATGAAATTAAATCAAACTAATTGCACCACTGTCCTTCAAAATTGTGATTATATTTTCATTTTAAAAAAGAAATTAAATATTATGAAATTACTTAATTTTCTTTTATTATACTGAACCGGATCTTACTTTATTTCCCAAGGGACAATCAAGAAAGACAGAATACGTTGCTAAACCTCCTAGATAGCAATTCTTTTTTGGAAAGCACAAAAAAGCAACCACAAGAGATCAAAATCAAATCTTCTATCATAATTGGTAAGTTTTAAAAGAAAGTAAGTACTTACAAAGTGATGCCAAAGTGATGTCAATAACAGGACGCGGCTACAACAGGATAATTTTTTCTCTAACTCGGAAACATGTTGGGGTTTGTTTGTTTATTTGTTTGTTTTTCATGGCTTGTAGCCAGGCAGCCAGATGCACAGAGAAGCAGCAATACAGAGTTTAGGGTGGAACGGAGAAGGCAAAATCACACTTTCTTCTTACCAAGGAGAAGCAGGCTCAAAGAGGCTGGGAGAACTAGAAGGAGTAAACCTATGAAGCTTCACCTTGCCTGAGAAATATGCCCAGGGGAGTGTAGTTTTCTTAACTTTAATAGAAAATCTTTGTGGCTCAGGATCTAGGTTCCTGTCTTAGCAGGAGGGCAACTGGGCGTGGACGTGGTAAAAACTGCTATGGTAGGACACAAAAGCCACAACTGGTCAGGTACAAAACTACTTTTCTTTTTCTCCTCCTCCTCCTCCTCCTCCTCCTTTATCATCATCATTTTATTATTTTGCAGTGCTGAGGACTGAACCCAGGACCTCCAGCATGCCAGGCAAGCCCTATACCACTGAGCTACATCCCCAGCCCTTTTTGCTGTTTTGAAATAGCATCCTGTTAAATTGCCCAGGTTGGTCTCAAACTTGTGATCCTCCTGTGGTTAAAAAAAAAATGAAAAGAAAATCCTAACTCGATGATGTCATTCCAATGTTTAAGTCATGATTTGAACCTTCTAACAATATTCCATAATTGTTCTTAATCTTAGCACCACACACTTTAAAATATTTTGGTGGTTTTTAAAAAAATACTAAATTAAAAACATGTAAAATTGAATACAAAAGGAACTTTTGCCCTAGAGTTTTAAAATGGTCCTTCCAAAAATATTTTAAGATTTGACTAATAATTTAAAATAATATCATTCCTTAATGAATGATGTTTTTCTGTAGCTACTTTGGCGCTACTCTTATATGCTCTATCTTCATCTGATGCAAGTTCTCCAACCTGTACCACAGGGATCATGCTAACTGTAGTTATTAATACCCGTTAGAAGAAGAAGGCCATTCTTCTAAAGTTAATGTTATTTATTGTCTCAGCTTAAAGAGTTCAGACCTCAAAATATTCACACAAGAAGACAGGAAAGACAAACATGTTTTTAGTTTCAAACACAAAACTTTTGTTTTAAGAAAGATAGCTACATTTCTTTTTTAAACACACTTTACTGTTAGAATTGGGAAAGCAAATAACCAAAAAACAAAAACAAAAACAAAAAAACCCACAAAAGTAAGGAACAAATTCTGAATTTGAAAACAAAATAGTACATGTAGACAAAAGTATTAATACAGAGAGCTCTAGAACATAGTCACTAATGTAACTTCTCAACTTAAACTACAGTGTTCTCAGAGATCTGTTTAAGTTATAGGATTTGCTTTGCTGACATTTACAGGACAGGATGGCAGTTCTATGCAAATAGTCCCTGGACCAAAGCAGATTCAGGCAAGAGGCAGAAGTTACCATGGCCAAGTGAGTTGATTCATGCTAGGTATGTTCAAAATCTAAACATATCTCCACAGCCAAATCTAAGTAATATGATTCATATGCATTGGGAGGATGCCAAGTAAGTAACACCATCGTCCACCCTCTGACCTTGGACTCATCTGGCTGCCACTACTTTGATATTTTATATTGAACTTGAACATCTTACTAGAATTTTTTTGTCTAAGTGAAGGAATATATAATGGTATGAAAAACACTTTTTCTATGCTATGAGTCAATAAACTATGAATCTGAAAAACCATTTTGATAGCCTTATTATGAATTATCACATGACTTTCAAGAAACATATTCTCAATAAGAAACAGAATCTGACAGAAGCAACTATTTTATTCAAGGTTTTACATTCACTGCCAAATTGATCATGATTAAAATGTGAGGGAAAGGATTATTGCACTTACTTAATCATATGTGGCACAGTAACTTTGGAATTTTCTTCAAACACTATAGTCATTAAACCATTACATCGTATATTGTCCACACACTGCGAAATTAAAAAGAAAAAAGGTAATTAAAACCCACATGAAAATCTAGGCAGATCTTACATTTCCAGAAATTTATAATTACAATTCCATTTCTCAACTGTCTCTGTCTGTCTGTCTGTCATTTGTCTTTCTCTCCCCCCCCCTAACGCACACACACAGACACCAACAGCAGCAACAGCAATAGCAGGGAAATATTACACACTGATGAATAGATTCAATATTCATATGCCAAAGTCATTCATTTTTTACCAAACGCCTGACAAATACAGAGAATAGATAAAAGGGCTACATTTTTCCTGAATGTGTTTCCCAACGATTACAACCATAGTGTCCATCATTACAAGTCTCTGGTAATGCCAACAAGACTTGGGAGGTCTTTATATCTTCTGAAGACTTGCCCCTGCTATATTAACTTTCTGCCACCAGGGGCAGTACGGAGTAGTCAGATTAGAAATTGTGCCTTCCTTGGATGAAAATCATCTCTCATCAGCCAGCTCTGTGCCCACTTCTCAGGTATCTTTTTGCCAATAAATTCCACATTTTACTAGTTTGTCTAGCAGTTTCTATTGGCACATGTTGGGTTGGTGAGGGGGAAGTGTGTAATTTCTACTGTTTCTGGAACACTTAAAGCCTTATAACATCTTTTTTCTAAGGGGAGAAATCAGGAACTTTTGCTAATTTTCTGTTTTCTTTATTTATATCTATGACCAATCAATTTAACAAATTTTTATGTGATGACTTTGAGTTAAAGAAATTTATTGTGAATTCTAGATATTCCATTTGAACAGAATAGTAAAATGAAAAAATGTAAACATTTTTAAAACCTAAAATTGCTTCTAGTTACTAGGATACCATGCAGTGCTTTCTGATTGCAATTAAATGATGCAAAGAAGCTGACTGCAATGTCATCTTATGTAGGTCCTGATTTCAGGGGCTACCAAATGTCCAATAAAAGAGTGAATGTATATAAGAAACTTGATCATTGGAGTCCCCTAACTGTTCAGTCTTTTTGTCTATAAGTCATTTTCAAATTTGTTTTTCCTAGCCTAGGACCAGATGGATTCTCAGCTGAGTTCTATAAGACCTTTAAAGAAGAGCTAATACCAATTCTCCTCAAATTATTCCATGAAATAGAAAAGGAGGGAACTCTACCAAACTCTTTCTACAAAGCCAGTATCACCCTGATACCAAAACCTGACAAAGACAAATCAAGGAAAGAAAACTTCAGACCAATATCCTTGATGAATCTAGATGCAAAAATCCTTAAAAAATATTGGCAAACCATATACAAAACACATCCAGGGATGCAGGGCTGGTTCAATACTCAGAAGTCAATAAATTCACCACATAAATAGACTTAAAAACAAGAATCATATGGTTATTTCAATAGATGCAAAAAAGTATTTGACAAGGTGCAATATCCATTCATGTTTGAAACACTAGAAAAGACAGGAATAAAAGGAACTTACCTCAACATAGTAAAGGCCATTTAAGACAAACCTAAGGTCAACATTATTCTGAATGGAGAAAAATTGAAAGCATTTCCTCTGAAAACAGGAACTAGGCAAGGATGCCACTTTCACCACTCCTATTCAACATGGTCCTTAACACTCTGGCCAGAGCAATTAGGCAAGAGAAGGAAATTAAAGGGATACAAACAGGCAAAGAAGAACTCATGCTGATAACATGATTCTATGTTTAGAAGATAAAAAAAAATCCTTCAGAAGACTTCTAAAGCTCACAAATGAAATCAGCAAGGTAGCAGGATATAAAATCAACATTCACAAATCAATTGCATTCCTTTATTACAATAATGAACATAATGAGAGAGAAATTAGGAAAATTTCCATTCACAATAGCTTCAAAAAAATAAAATATTTGGGAATCAGTCTAACAAAAGAGGTGAAGGACCTTTACAATGAGATTATAGAACACTAAAGAAAGAAATTGAAGAAGACCTTAGAAGATGGAAAGACCTTATACAGATTCAATGCAATAACCATCAAAATTCCAATGACCTTCTTCACAGAATGAGAAAAAGCAGTCATGAAATTCATTTGGAAAAATAAGAGACCCAGGATAGACAAAGCAATCCTTAGCAAGAAAAGTGAAGCTGTAGAAATCACACTACCAGACTTCAAATTATACTACAGAGCTATAATAACAAAACCAACACAGTAGTGGTACAAAAAGAGACATGAAGATCAATGGAATAGAACAGAAGACACAGAGACAAACTCACATAAATACAGTTAACTCATACTCAACAAAGAGCCAAAACCATAAGTTGGAGAAACGAGTATCTTTAACAAATAGTGCTGGGAAAACTGGAAATCCATATGTAATGAAATGAATCTCAATCTCTATCACCCCACACAAAACTCAAAGTGGATCAAAGACCTAGGAATTAGACCAGAAACTGTCCGGTCCAGCCAGCAGGGACTGGACAAAGCATTCAACTAGACCCATTTGCTCTTAAGTTCTCCAAGCACTTTATTTCTCTCTTTACCTCAGCTAAAGGCCTCCAGACGCTTCCTGCCTTCCCTCTCTGAGTCAAGGCTATTAACGTTTAGAGTCCTTGTTTCTATTGCCATACCAGAGTCCTTATTTCTGAAGCCGAGACTCTTACTGCCTGCATCTTCTACCACTGCTGATTTCTCTGCTGTCTCTGCTGCTGCCGCCTCTCTGACTCTCTCAGGCAGCAGGCGGTGGTCTCACAGGCAGCTTGCGGTCGTCTCTCTGCTTTCCTCCTGACTGCTGCTTGCTTCTTCCATGCTTCTTCTTCTTCTCTGACTGCTTTAGGACAGGGCGGGTTGCTTGCTTGCTTGCTCTTGCTCTACCTGACTAGTCGCTACTCTATTTATCCATTACAATAGCCAATAGGGGTACAGTGCAAACACGTTTATCCAATTGTACAAATGAGTGACCAAATAGCTTAGTCATGCGGTCAGCCATTACGTCACTAAGGAAGATACAAGCCAGCTGGGTCGGAGTTGTTTACCACCAATTCTTTTACAAGCCAGCTGGACCTCATGTTGGGGGAATCCCCAACAAGAAACCCTGCATCTACTAGAAGAAAAGGCAGGCCCAACACTCCATCACATTGGCTCAGGAATTGACTTCCTAATCAACACCCCCAAAGCACAAGAAGTAAAAGGAAAGATCAATAAATGAGATGGCATCAAATTGAAAAGCTTCCTCACAGCAAAGGAAACAACTTATGAGTGTGAGGAGAGAATCTACAGAATGGGAAAAAAAATTTGCCCCTTGCACCACAGACAAGGCATTAATATCCAGGATATACAAATAACTTTAAAAACTTAACATCAAAAACACAAATTTACCCCAATCAACAAATGGGCAAAAGAATTAAACAGACTCTCTCAAAGAAAGAACTACAAACGGTCAACAAATAACTGAAAAAAAATGTTCTTTAGTAATTAGAGAAATGCTAACTAAAACTATGCTGAGATTTCACCTCACTCCAGTTAGAATGGCAATAATCAAGAATAAGAACAACAAATATTGGCAGGGATGTGGGACAAATGGTACATTTACACATTGTTAGTGGGACTACAAACTGGTACAACCACTCTGGAAAGCAGTCTGGAGATTCCTCAAAGAAACTGGAAGTGGATCCACCATTTGACCCAGCTATTCTACTCCTTGGTATACTTCCAAAGGGCCTAAAAGCAGCATACTACAGAGATGCAGCCACATCAATATTCATAGCAGTTCAATTCACAATAGCTACGCTATGAACCAACCAAGGTGCCCTTCAGCTGATGAACGGATAAAGAAATGGTGGCACAGACACACAGTGGAGTATTACTCAGCTGCAAGGATGAATGGCATTATGTCATTTGCTGGCAAATGGATGAAACGGGAGCTATCATGCTCAGTGAAATAAGCCATCTGAAAAAACCAGAGGTCGAATGTTCTTTGTGATATGTGGAAGCCAAGGTAAATAACAGAGGAATCGTCAAAGGAGAAAGAACTGGAGGAAGGAGGAATGAAATAGGGAAAGTTAAAGGAATCAGACTCAACTTGCTCATGTCTAATTATGAACGAAACAGTGAATCTCATCAATATATAATTCAACAACTCACTAAAACAAGGTTAAAAAAAAGCCATTTAGTAAACAACAGAAAGACCAGTAGAGAGAAAAGAAAGGAGAAGAAGGGGACTGAATTAGAATAAGCTATACGGCATGCTTTTACAAAAATGTAAATGCTGAATCCTATTGTCAAATTTACCTAAAAAGAACAAAGGATGATAGGAAAGGAGGAGAAGGGGAAATGTTGGATCTGAGTTAAACAAGATACACTCCAAGTATTTATATCATGGTATATATTATTGTCATGTATATAAATATTGTTCTTCATAGGTATAAGAATTATGTCACTATACTTGTATAGGTTAGGAAAAACTTATGGCCCAGAAAGAGAGGCTAGGGACAAGGGCATGGGAGGAGGGAGGCTGGGGGTGCCGGGGGGGAATACTGACCAAACTATATTGCTGTATTGTGTGCATCTATGAATATGTGACAATAAATCCCATCATTATATACAGCTGTAATGCACCAATAAAAAAAAGAGAAAAAATTATTTTCTTTAAAATTTTATTTTCCTTACATTTTATGCTATTGTTTCAACTAGTAGGTATAAGGATTCCAACTTAGGGAAATAGAATTAGAGCATTTTAAAGTTCCCTTCAATACATTTCCTTAAACTATAGTATCTAGAAGTAATTTTGATTTGTGCTGTTAAATAAATAATTATGGTTGCTAAGCATGATAGTGCACTCCTATAATCCAGGCTACTCAGAGGTTTAGGCAGAAGGATCTCAAGTTTGAGTCCAGCCTTGGTAACTTAGTAAGATCCTATCTCAAAATAAAATTAAAAGGAATGAACAGGTAACTCAGTGGTAGAGCACTTTCCTAGCTTGTGCAAGGTCCTGGTTTCAATCCCTGGCACTAATAAAATAAAATGAATAAATAAATAAATGTAACTAGCTATCAATTTGGTTATATGTGCTTATATGTGAATTTATATTCCATCTTATTCTCACAGGGTAGATTACAAAAACATATATAGTAAGACAAAAGTCAAGATAGGTGAGAAGATCAGAGAAAAATCTGGGAAACAGTAAGTTGAAGTCTGGACTAGAACCACCACATGTACTTTATGTTGGGAACACTTTGTAAGTCTGCCTGAAAATCAGTTGGGCTATGGAGCAGTCCACACAAAGAGGGACATGTGATTAGCTACAAGACCCACAATTTAGCAGAAGTTCAATTAATCCAAATCTGAGACCAGAGGAAAAAAATATCTCATGGATTTTCACAAAGAAATATTCAATAATGTAGTGAACAAGGTCCTCAACAGTATCTTCAAAGTAACGACAAGATTCACCAAAACCGTTTTTGTAAACTCCCTCAACATTGGTTGAAAAGTAAAATTCCAACTGAACATCTCTTGTGCAGGAACCAGAGAATGTGACCCAGAGCCCCGTCCTTCCTCAGGTGGTCTGGTTCCAAGAACAGGTTTCTTACTCTGTAGAAAAGAGCCCACACCGTGGACTTGATAAACGCTGGTTTGCTCATCCTAGTTCGTGTAAGTCTTGAGCAGCAGGAAGCTGGAAATGGTATTCTTCTTAAAGTCCTGAAACTGCAGAATTCTATGCCCCTGTTACGTAGTCAGTTTTCCACCAGTGACTCCTGCTGCCAGCAGGTGAGTAGCCTTGGATCTGAAGGAAGGACACACCACCTCTACATGAGAGCACTTAGTCAGAGCCGGATGAAAATGTCCATCAGGATCTGCAGAGCACATGGGAATACAGGTGAAAGACAGAGAGATGAGGCTGGCTGGTCATGAGTGTATAATGGAGAAGAACGTAAGAAAGGGCTCAAGAAGTTAGCTAGAATCAGGCTATGGGAAAGAACCTTGAATTTGGAAGATAGTAAGACACTAAGGATTTCTAAGCATGAGGTTTATTTTGAAAGATCTGAAATGGTCTTGTGGAGGTATTCATTGGGGAAAAAAGGAGGAATGAATGGGGCTGTGGGGGTTATCAGAGCAATTTTCTGAGTCAATAAATGAAATGCTTCATGCTTCTCATGAGGTAGATCATGGAAATAAAGAGGAGGACTGGAGACAAGTATTTTGAAAAAAATAGTAAAAATCAAAGAGATGTTGAATAAAACCAAGAGAAAAAAAAACAAGGTAAAAATAAAAATTGACCATTGCTCTAAGGAAATTCTAAATTCTTTTGAAGCAAATGTAGTTAACAGTAATAAAATATGGACAAGCATCTTTCAAATGACACAGAATTTACCCAAAATCAGTCTACCTTTTGAATTCTCAAAAGCACCAAGAAGATGCACTCATTATAGGGCATAGGCATCTTATACTTGCATGTATTATGGACTTACTATGTGACAGACACTAGGCTAAGTTCTGGGGGATGGAGAGGAAGAACAAACGAAGAAGCCTTGAAGATAAATAAAGCAAATCATTCCAAATTCCCTTTCCTATTCCCAATGGTGAGGCGGGGGAAGTGAATTAACATTATTTCTGTTTCTAGCAAGCTATGCAGTGTAGCGTGGCTGGGTAATGGGGGAAAGGGTTTTATGGGAATAGAGGTTGCACACAGCCAGGGATGGAGGAAAGGATCCTTCACTCCAGTGACTTTTCCAGCTATGTGTTACATTTCTTTCTACCCTAAAGTCTCTAAAACACAATGAGGATGCCACTTGAGTAATCAACATAGGAACTGGGTAAGTAGAGAGGTGGTGTTTGGTGAGACGTGTGGACAATGAACAATTCCCTTTGGTTTTCTTTAACATTCTAAACAAATGGCATAATTACACAGACAACAGTCTGTGAACAGAGGGGAGAACCTGCTGAGCACACACACTCAGTCCAGAGCTCCTGCATAGCTCCAAAGAGACCAACTACCCTATTCAGATAGAGCCCAGGGAGAGAGAGGATGAGCAGAGGAGGTGGCAGAAGTCACGGATTGGGTCACAAAGAATACCTCAGCCTGGTCAGGAGCTTGAAAAACAGAAATTCAGCTATTTTTTGGGGGATTTGGAATCCCCAGGGATGACAAGAATTGGGTGAGTATTGCATCAGAAAATCCAGCAAATACATTTCCTGTACAAGGGGGTATTTCACACCTCGTGTGCCAAATCAGGGAGAAAGCAGAGTGTTCCTGCCATCCTCAATGCTGTGTATCCACAGCCAGGGTATCTTTTTTTGTGTGGAGAAGTACTAGGGATTAAACCCAGGGGTGCTTAACCACTAAGTTACCACATCCTCACCCTTTTTTATATTTTATTTTGAGATGGGGTCTTGCTAAGTTGTTGAGGCTGGCTTTGAACTTGTGATTCTCCTGCCTCAGCCTCCCAAACTGCTGGGAGTGGATCTCAGAAGTAGAATGCTTCTGGGTTCGAGCTGTATCAAAAAGAGTTGGTGGGGTAGGGGGGACTGGGATGTAGCTTGGTAGCATGGTGGTACACGCACAAAGTCCTAGGTTCAATTTCCAGTACTGGAATTGCCTGTCCAGAGCATGGTGACTCAGGACCAAGAAAAGCTTTGCAGAGGAGAAACAGAAGAGACACAAGGAGGTGTTTCATCAAACACAACATTACACAGAAAAAGTTTAGGCAGAATATTAAATGAGATTTGAGAGAGTAAAGAGAAAATAATTCATTTTTTTACACAATATGAATACACATTACAGTGCTTCTTCAGCTGAAATAATAATTTCTTTAAAAACATGCAATCACATGAAAGAGAACTGAAAAGGGAAAATAATTCTTAACATCAAAAAAGTATCTATCACAAAAAAGATTAGCAATGAAGAGTTTTTATGCTATTAAGCTCTTTATTTTCATATAAATCATTGTTCATCTAGCTATTTATTTTTAAATAAATCTTAATTCATCTAAGAAGAGAACGGAAGAGGTCTTTGTGTATATTCCAGTCATATAGCCTTAACTAATATTAACAATTGGCCATATTTCCTAAATATAACTTTTTCTTTCAAGGATATAAAACACAACAAAGCTAAAAGACACTTCTTCTTTTATTCCACTAGGTTCTTGCTAATACAGAAATAACCACTACCCTGAAGAGGACAGTATCATTTCATCCTTCCTTATTACCTTTCTTTTATTTTACTATGTATGGATTATATGTATTTATTTGCCCATTGTAATATGATGTTATTTAAAATTTCTAAATTG
Organism: Aplodontia rufa; assembly: GCA_004027875.1. NCBI lineage: Eukaryota > Metazoa > Chordata > Mammalia > Rodentia > Aplodontiidae > Aplodontia > Aplodontia rufa. Next base: position 12,245 of record PVKS010000517.1, read on the forward strand.
CCAGAATGGTGGTTCATGCCTATAATACCCAGCAACTCAGGAGGCTGAGGCAGGAAGATTTTAAGTCTGAGGCCAGCCTCAGCAACTCAGCAAGGCCCTGTCTCAAAATGTAAACAAATAAATAAAAAGGATTGGGAATATAGCTCAGTGGTAAAGCAATGTAGAGATCAACTAGTACAAAAAAAATTTTTTTTTAGTTACACAGATGTTTCTATTTTTTTCACCCAACATTGCTTTGAGATTCATTCATATTGATCTGAATCATTCATTCATCAGTTTAACTGCCATGCAACCTATGGTCTAAACATACATATTACAGTTTATCCTGTCAATCTTATAAATATACCTTTAAGAAGTTTCCATTTTTCTGCTATTACAAGTAAATAATTACCATGCCTCTATAGCTCTCCTTGTGAAAGTTTGCACCTTTCTATTAATTTTTCATAGGTAAGCTCTCTTTCTACCTTTTAAGATTTTTCTTTTTGTGTTTGGTCCTCAATAGTTTCACCTCCATGTGTCTTGATGAGTCTTTATCTGAGTATATGCAGCTGGAAATTCCAAATGTTTCTTCATTAGAAAGACTAATTTTTCATCCATTTTGAAAACTGCATCTTCTCTCAAGTCTGTCTTTCTGGAATTGCCATTGATGTATGTTGGACCTTCTACCTCTATTCTCTATGCCTCTCTTTTTCATATTTGCCATCTCTTTATCTCTTTTCGATGTACTCTAGTTAATTTCCTTATACACCTATTAACTACTGGGTAATCTCCTCATTAACTGAGGTTGATCCACTGTCTGTGATGAATTTCCAATGAATTTATACTTTTAATGTCTATAATGACCATTTTTAGATTTTTTCCTAATACTGGAAACTGAACCTAGGGCTTTGTGCATGTACCACCACGCTACTAAGCTACATCCCAGTCCCCCCTACCCCACCAACTCTTTTTGATACAGATCAAACCCAAAAGCATTCTACTTCTGAGATCCATTACCAGCCCCTTTTTAAGTTTATTTTGAGACAGAGCCTCAAAGTTGCCCAGGTTGGCCTTGAACTTACAGTCCTTCTGCCCCTCCCAAGTAGCTAGATTACAGGAGTGAGCCACCCTGCCCAGCTACCTTCTTTAGATTTTCTGTGTGGTTCTTTGACAGATGAGCCTTGTCCTTATGGTTTCTTATGTTTTCCTTGTGGTTTGCTTCTTCCTTTCTTAGTTCCTTTCCTCCTTTCTTTCATATTTTTATATATCCATATCATATCTTTTTATATTTTAAGCATTCTTATTTTATAGTTCTCTCCAAGTTGTCTTCCTATTATCTCTCTCTTTTTTTTTATTTTTAGAAAGAGGGACAGTGAGAGGGAGAAGGAGTGAAAGAGAGAATCAATTTCAGTTTTTCATGTGTCCTTCATTGTTCTGACACTTCATTGTGTATGTGGTGCTGCAGTACGAATCCACATACCTGCACGTGCCAGGCAAGCTCCGAAACTGCTAAGCCACCACTCCAGCCCCTGTCATTCTACTATCTGAAGCTCTTCTGCAACTTGCATATATGAATTCTGTTGTAGTTTATTTTTTTTTTCTAGAACGGTGCTGTTTCTTCAATGCAGCTTTACTTAGAATCCCAAATGGGAGATAAACGCAGAATACTCTGGTTGAAATAGAGTTGATAATTTACCCGTTCCCTGTGTCTGCTGACTTCTGCTCAGGATAGATATTTACTCATAGAATTGTTGAGTTTCTGTTTGAACTCATGTCACGAGCCCTGGTGTGCAGAATCATTCCCAGTGGAGTGGATTTTTGTTTGCTTCTACAAGTTTCTTGAGATTTCAGTAGTTGAAAGTTCTTTTTATAGTAATTTCTCAGTTTGAAATTTTCACACCAAGTGAATACTGTAAATCTGAATTTCAAATCCACAGGCCAGTGAAACATTCACTTTTTAAAAGGAGATTTTTTTAAAATTCAGAATTCAAGACAAAGACAAACACCTTTATTTCTTTCCTGGGGCCAAAGGGTAAAACTTCTTTTGAGTTCTCGTTTCACTCTTGAGAACGGCCTTCCAATGTCTAGGCTTTAAATGAGGATCTCAATTACTTTAATGGATACAAGGCTCTCTTGCCCTTTTTCAATGTAATACTCCTAGGGCTTGGGGCCAATTTCCAACCTCAAATGATTCCTAAGTCTCTAAGCCTTTGGTTTACAACCTTTCTGATCTAGCTTTAAGTTCCCTAGTTGTTTCTGAAAATTAGAGTTCCCTTCTTACCTATCCACATCACCTATGTATTGATTTTTTTATTTTACTGGTTATATGTGTTAAATATTTCTGTTTTCATAGTTTGTGGGGGACCTAGGTGGAACTGGGGATACCTAATGTTTTATATTGAGAAAGAGGGGATGGAGGGAGTGGCAGCACCTGTGCACATGAGAGATTTATCATATCTCATTCAAAAATCTTTCTAATTCATTGCATGAAGCATCAAAATTATTTTCAACAGGAATAAAAGAAATTCTCATACTCATGTTTCAGGAAAACTAAATATGCAGGCAATCTGAACTACAGCAAAAAAAAGCACATGTAATAAAAAATCATATTTTAGTTATGCAAAAAGATCTCTGAAACCTGGCACACAAACTCTAATTCATCTGTGGGACAGACAGTTGGACAGATGGAAGGATAGATTGATAGAGATAGAGAGAGAAATAAATAGATCATATTATAATGGAGGAATGGTTATTTTATATGCAGTCCTTTTTTCTGGACAGGCTTTAGGGACAGTGTAATGTGGGCAAAAAAAAAGGGCTCCTTGGTTCTGCGTTTACCAACTCTATTTCAACCGTGGTATTCTCACTCCCATTTGGGATTCTGCGTACAATTGCATTGAAGAAATGCCACCATTCCAGGAAAAAAAGAAAAAAAAAACGAAACTACAACAGAATTCGTATATGCAAGTTGCATAGTAGTATGAGATATGGCTGGATCCTTGTGTTCCTGAGTTTGGCATTCATAGTTTCAACCAACTGTGGATGGGAAATATTCAGGTAAAAAGACTGTATATGTGTGGAAGATAAACAGACTTTTTTTCTTGTCATGGGTCTACAAACAAAATAGTAATTATAAGTATAATTACATTTTTTTTTAGAGAGAGGGATAGTGAGAGAGAGAGAAAAAGAGAATCAATTTTACTTAGTTTTTCATATGGCCTTGATTGCTCCAACACTTTGTTGTGTACGTGGTGCTGGGGTCAAACCTGAGTCCTCACACATGCCAGGCAAGCACTATAACACTGAGCCACTGCTCCAGCCCTAGAATGATAATTCTTTACACAGCATTTACATTGTATTAGATTGTTAAGTAATCTAAGGATGATTTAAAGTACACAGGAAGCTAGATGTAGGTTATATGTAAATGCTACATCATCTTACATAAGGGCCTTAAGCATCCTCAGATTTGGGCATCACGGGAGTCCTGGGACCAATCTCCCAAGGAAATTAAAGGGTGACTGCGATCATGATTATATAAGCATGCACCTTGGTCATTAGGGAGAAATGATGAAGCCCTGGGAAAATGAATACAGTTCACTGAGTTAAAAAGAAACACAAAAATAAAAAGGTGTCAGACATCTTTAATGTCATATTGACTTTATATGAAATATAATACACCTTGAAATTAATTGCATAATAAAAGCAGATTTTCAGGTAGTTTAGATCAGTTTTTAATGACTAGAGTGAGTCTGAGAATATGTGTGTTCATAAAAACCTCAGGTGATTTTGATGCTACTGGTCCTTGGACAAGCGTTGAGAATGACTTCTCCAGAACAGGTAGATGTTCAAGAGTCTTACATAAGGCAGTACCTGTCCAAATGTCAGTTGTCCACTGTGTCACCATATTTTTTTGTCTTATCAATACTTCTAAGGAACAGAAAGAAAGAGGAGATACAAATTTTCTTTTAATTCACCGTTTTTATGTTGAAGTAGAAAATTCCCTATTGATTCCAATGCAGCTATTCTAAGGGAGAAAGCATGTCCAGCATGCTACAAATTTGTCTACACAGGTCTAAACTTTGGCAAAAAGTATAGAATTCCTGCCAGAACCAAGAAATTCAGGGGTTAATTTTAACTCTACATTTTGGTTAGTACTCATAATTATAGCAAAATCTGTTTAATGCACCATTACTTATAATGATAAGACAAGTCAAATGAATGCACTGTATTGAAATGAATGGTCAGCCTCTGATCTTTCCCTATAAATAGATGAAAAGGGAGACAACTATTGGTTGAGACCATTAGCCATTTGCATGTTTTGTTGTAGGTGCCAACAGATAATTATGGCCTTACTGACATAACTAAAGGGGTAATTAATCATTCAAGTTATTGTTCCTTCTTAAAATTAGAAAGAGAGAGAGAGAGAGAGAGAGATGGCAAAGTCAGAAGTCTTAAATTTTGTAGAGGTCCTTATGTGAAACTGGTATTTCTCAATACTCAGGAACAACTTCGTTGTCTTAAGTAAGAATCAGGTGAGATTAGTAGAATACAATAGCTTAGCAAGGCGGCTTAAGATCAAGCCACAAAAAAAATTAAGATTTAGAAAAATAAAGATTGACAAAAATTTAAAAGACAAAATAATGGAGAACATATTCATAATGTCTATTGAAATTTCCCTGATCTATACAAAGCATTCTAAGGAATTGATATGCATCTGGTGTAAACAGATAAGAAATGGAAATAGGGAAATGCTAATCTCATCAATAATTACAGAAAGTAAAACCACTAGAAAGCAAAACCATTTTCCTATTAAGTAAGAAAATGTAAATAATGTGACATAAGTGAGTTTTGGCAGGACTTGGAAGAAAGTTACATAGATACCTTGATGAAGGGGTGAATTGAAGAATTACACATTTCCTGAAGAATTGTAGCAACTCTGTTAACTCATGAATCAGGAAAGTGATCATGCCCTCTATGTCACAATCTGGGGAATATATACCAACAAGGCACCTGGAAAGGGAGAGAATCTCCTGCACGAAAGTATTTAGCACCAGGACTGGAGCAGTGGCTCAGCGGTTACTGTGCTTGCCTGACAGGCGCGAGGACACAGGTTTAAACCCTAGCACCACATATGCAGAGGAGTGTCAGAGCAACAAAGGTCACATGAAAAACTAAATAAAACTTATTCTCTCTTTCTCTCTCTCTCTCACTGTCTCTTTCTCTCTCTTTTAAAAAACAAGTGTTTAGCACCATATTAAATATTAACTCTAAAACCTGGAAACAGCTCATAGTTCAATGCTCAATTATTTGGAAAAAGCTATAAAAGTGATAAATTAATATGGTGGAATACATATGTACATGTATATACATACATTTATATGCACATACACATATACACAAATATTAGATAAAACACTGTGAAGAGGTTTGTGGAAATATAAAAATAAGTAAATGAGTAAAAAAATAAAAATGATGTGTATATACACTGAGAGCCACACTGTAAAATTATTTCTTTATGGCAGTATTTTGAGGGCCTTAGAGATGGAAATGGTTCATTCTTCAAGGCAGAAGTTCTTTAATTTAATTATGCAAAAGTGATCTATGGAGCTTGCTAAAGCTGGGAAGTTACGAATGGAATCTGGAATGTGGCTTCAGGAACCTGCATTTAAACAAAACTCCTCAGGTCAGGCTAACACATAGGCTACCTGTGGAAAATCCTTTGGTAAACCTTTTACTATGCTGCCTGTGGGGAATACTCCTAGTTCACTTCTGTGTCCCTATTTTTCCATATGCACAATAAAATATTCAACCGTCCATTTTTCAAGTATTCAGTAGGTTAATCCTATTAATAATAAATGTGTCCAAAGATATACTTTAGAGACTTACAACGTACCCCATAAAATGAAAATGCCTTAAGCAGAGGACAGAGTCCGTTGGGATGCAGACCTGTACGTGGCAAGCTAAGGTCAATCAGTAGCAGAGCATTCTGCCCCTCCCACCACCTATCATTCACACCCACACCTGCAAAACCTAAGTGTTCCAGAACGTCGGCTAGCTTACCCAGCCTTTAGCAGTGGTTGATGAGGTTGACCACTCTTTTCTCCATAACACAGTTTATTCCCTTGTTTCCGTGACACTGCCCCCTCTGGCTGTCCTGCTGTCCTGGTGACTCCTTCTTGGTTCTCTTTGCTATTCTTACTGACTCCTCTCTCAGTTCCTGGGCCTCTTTTCATCTCTGCCTACACTCCCTTCTTTAATGATCTTGTCTGGCAGTTTTAAAAACCACCTAAATGATGAAGAGCCTCCACTTGGCCCACTCCCCTCAACACTAGCTCCTGTGTTGCAGGACTTAACAACAGCTTGATTATCTAAGGACTTCTCAGATTCCACATATCCATAAATAAACTGATCGCCACCCCGAACCTCATTCTCCAGGAGACTTTCTCATCTCCATTAATGACAATTTCATTCCTGCTGTTGCCAAAACTCTGCTCTCATCTGTGACTGTTCTTTCTCTCTCCTGTCCCAGATGTGATCCATGGTAAATTCCTGCTGGCTCGGCCTTCAAAATGAATCCAGAACCAGAGTCTTCATCTCCAGCTCTGTTCCAACCACACTGGTCTGAGATTTCAGATCTCCTTCTGGATGACCACAATAGGCTTCCCACTCAATCCCCCTGCTTCTAAACCTGCTCTCCTCCCTCAGGCTACCATCACCACCACGCAGTTAAAGTAGTCCTTTTAAAACCTTAATTAGGCCAGGCATGGTGGTCATATGCCTGAAATCCCAGAGAATCAGGAGTCTGAGGCAGGAAGATTGCAAGTGGGAAGCCAGTCTCAGCGATTAGTGAGACCCTGTCTCAAAAAATAAAAAAAGGGATGTGAGTGTAGTTCAGTGGTGGAGCACCCCTGGATTAAATCCCTGGTACCCGGCCCCTGCTGAAAAAAAAACCCTGTCTGATAGTGGGATGCTTTTGCTCAAACCCCTTGACAGCTTTCATCTGACTCGGGGTAGACATAAAAGCCCTTTCACCAGCATAGATGGTATCCTGATCTGGCCCTGCTACCTCTTTGACTATTTTTATTCTCCCTCTCACATGCTCCAATTCAACCATGCTGGCTTTCAAGCATATTTCAAATATGCATCTTTCTTCTGCTTTCAAGTTTTTGCAACCACTGCTTCCTCTTTTTGGAATGACTTTCCAGAAAAGTCATTCACACATCCACATGGTATCCCCATCACTTCCTGCATTCTTGGCTTAAACCTCTCCTCGGAATGAGGTGCCCACCATATTAAAACTGTACCAAGCCACACTACCTCCAGTCCTTACCTACTCTGTTACCAAGAGTGTGCACTCATTTACTACATTTATTGTTTATTTTTTGGTCTTCCCCACACTAGGATGCAATCCACACAAGATCAGAGAATTTTGTATCATTGTTGCCTCTTTTGCTCATGATATATTTGTCTTATCATTGCATTAATACATTTGTTGAATGAATAAAGCCACAAACACCAAAGCCACACCATGTCAAGACTCTATTGAAGATAGCAATTTCATGGAATGATATCACTGTCAATCAAAAAGATATAACTTTCTGCTAGCTTCTACCAACTGCAGATAAAATTTAGTACTTTTTTTTTTTTTTTTTTTTTTTGGCTAGGCACTAAATTAGCCATAGCAACTGGGAGAAATAAGGAGGAAGTTGAACATTTCTGCCTTAAAGTGTAGTCTTAGTAGAAGAAAGGACTCACTTGGTGCTTTTGGACAGGTAAAACTTTGGGTACCTTAGTTTAAATTTAATGAATGGCCTAGAGTTTCATTAGGTAAGAGACACATCACAGATACAGAGAGAGTTGAAGTATTAATTGAGGCAGCATAGAGCTAATGAAAGTATTAATAAATTATCAAAGGATGGAATTATACATGAAAGATCATAAAAGATCCCATATTTCATTCCTTTGTCTGCCAGAAACTAAATGACTTCTATTTATTTTATTCATCATCAATGCAGTCTTAGGGTTATATAAGCAAAAAATTCTACATAAGGCATTTTACATAGGATGTTTATTCAAAAGAAGACCTGGGGTGGGGCTGGTGTGGTGGCTCAGCAGTTCCAGTTATGGGCGCTTGCCTCGCATGGACAAGGATGCGAGTTCAAATCCTAGCACCATGTACACAACGAAGTGTCAGAGCAATGAAAGCTACATGAAAAATTAAATATAATTTGATTCTGTCTCTCTCTCCCTCTCTCTCTCTCTCTCTCGCTGTCCCTCTCTTTCTTTAAAAAAAAAAAGACCTGGATTACATTTGAGTCCTGTTTCAACACAATTGTATAACTTCTGGCAAATCTTAAGTTTTCCAAACCTCAGTTTTCTTATCTGTTTAATGGGACTAGTAATTTTGTTTGCCCTCAGGCTCCTATTGTAAGAGTAAAATGAGATTAAGACTATAAAATTTCTTTAACAAATAAAAATAATTATTGTCATTGATTCTGTATTTCCCCCTCAGCTTTCAATCACTAAAAAAAGAAAAATGGAATCACCATATGATTCAGCTATACCACTCCTCAGTATTTATCCTGAAGAATTAAAGTAAGCAAACTATAATGATTCATGCATACCCATGTTTACAGCAACACAATTCAGAAATTATGGAACCAGCTTAGGTGTCCATCAATGGAAATATGGATAAAGAAAATGTGTGTGTATGTAATACACACACACACACATACGTATGTATGCATATATACAGTGGAGTTTTATTCTGACATAAAGAATGAAATTATGTCATTTTCAGGAAAATGGATGACACTTCAAAACATACGTTAAGTGAAATAAGGCAATTTCAGAAAGTCAAGAGTATATATATGTATATATATATGAGAAAAAAAGGAAAGAACTGGGCGCACATCATCAAACAGAAGAGAGACCAGTGGGGTAGAGGACAGAGACCAGTGGAGGGAGGAGAAGGAAAAGGGAGGTGCATAGAAATGAAATTGACCAAATTATATGGTTTTATTGTGTGAATGCATGGATATATAGAAATAAATCTGATTATGATGAATAATTATAATGCAACAATAAAAGAAAAATTTAAAAACTTAAGTAGCTGTAAAGCTATGATACAGTATGCCTCCATCTCAGCTTTGTAAATTACTGAGTTCTTCAGAGAAAAGAAGGCAATGAAGCCTACAATGTATGCCTTTTCCATTTATCCCAATCTTCTTAACAACCTTAAAAGTTTACTCAAGACTTTTTTTTTTAGAGATCGTCTCACTATGCTATGCCATCCAGGCTGGGTGCAAAGTCCTGGGCTCATGCAATCCTCCTGCCTCAGCCTCCCCAGTAGCTGGGACTGCAGCTACTTACCACTGTGCCATGATCAAGCTTGATTTTCATGTTTTCCTTGCACAGAATCATTTCCTCCCCATATTTGCAAGCAGAGCCAAAATTCACATGGAGCTTGCATTTAGGAATCTAACCATGACCAGTTGTGACATATTTCCAAATGATATCATTGCCTGAATAAATACTGCAATTCCCTAAGTATTGCTGATCTAGAAAGGGAGGTGACTCTGCTCCCTGATTTTCCTACATGAAACACAGTAGTTCATTTTCAGATTTCATACTACAGCATCTCTTTTGATTCCTTTTCATGATTTCTCACGGCAGCCCTTGTTAGCTGTTTTTGCACCTCTCACCATTTTCCCACATCAGAAATAAATAAGCAAGTAGTTGGAGAATTCATTACTAACAGGACAATTTCAACGCTATTCAATATAGTGTTTATGTTTGCAGCTGGTACAAAATACCCATTAAGTAAAATGCAATTACTACATTTCAAGCAAATGTTAACTTGGAAGGAGGAGTAGGGGGAGGAGGAGGAGGACAAGAGGAGAATTTGAGGGAGGAGGATAGGAATGAAAAAGAGAAGGGGAGGGAAAGGGAAAGAGGAAGCAGAAGAGGACTAATAACTTATCAAGACACACAGTGGTAATGGCAGGGACCACAGCAACTAGAAGCAAATTTTTAATAAAAATAAAATAACTCCTAAAATCCTCATCACATGTATATATTGAGTACCAAAAGTCACTTATTTACCTGACTGATGTCACTCATCCAGGCAGCTTTCTCCTGACGTGAAGGTGCTAACAAGACCACAGTGAAAGAGGCACCATCAGGAGGCTCCACCACTATCTTAAAATCCAGGTGTCCAAACATGTGCCCAGAACCTTTGGCTTCAACACATGAAAATTAGACAGTTAGATATGAATATAAAATATTAGTGATAGCTGCTTTTATATAGTTCAATTGATATGATCCATGTGCATTCAAGTTCAAAATCTCATTTCAGCAAGAACACGCCTCCCAGGCACAGGAAAGGCCTCGTGAAGTTCCTACGTAGACAAGGAAGCTGAGGGCAGTAGGTTACTCAAGACTAAGATCCCAGCCTCTTTATTTCATGTTTAATTTCTATAATGTATAAAAATTCAACACTTCAGTTCAACTCCTCTTTCCTCTCTGCCTGCCACTGAAAGTTGCTATCATGAGACAATTTCCATAGAATGTCAATTCCGAAAGATAGTTTAGAGACTCACAGGTTAAATGATTCAACAGATAAATGGCTTTAGGGAATTTACCCTCAGCATCTCCTTTGCCTGTCTAGGCAGTTCCTCTTAACAATAAAGGATTTAAAAACTTAGAACTTTATTTTTTTTTTTATCCTAACAGAACTGTAAGTAACAGAATGTGACTTACAGTCATCATCACTTGCATCAGGCTCCTCAACCAATGTACATTCTATGAGAGAGAGGACCCCACCTGTCTGGAAACAAACAGATTTGTCATTAAGAGACTGAAAGTCTTGCACAGACTGGGAAACTCTGACTTGTAAACCTTATGTTCCAGTTGCTGCAGAAGAAAGCATCATAAACAATTTCTCATAGAGTCCAAAATTAAACTTAGATGTGTCAAATGAATTAAATTCATTTGATTTTAGTTAAATTCTTCCCTCCACACCACACTTGCTCCCAGGGTTGATAAAATTTACTGACTCCATCTATGAGGGACTAGATAGCACCACAGTGACTTTGGAGAGTAACCATAGCTCAGCAGTGGGCAGAACTCACCAAGCATTAAGTGGTTTAGACAATAGAGAGCCATCATCACGGTGTTGAATAATATTTTTAAGCCATAATAACAGAAGGTATAGACAGACAAACTTTTCCTATAAAGGGCCAGATAGTGAATAGTTTAGGCTTTGCAAGCCATATCATTTCTATCACAGCTACTTAAATCTACCATATTAGCATGAAAGCAGTCACAGCACAGGAATAGGTAAGCAAACAAATGAGGTTGTGTTCCAATAAAACTATTCTCAAAACAGGCAGCGGGGCTGGAGCTCAGCAGTTACAGTGCTTGCCTACCACGCACAAGGACCCAGGTTCAAACCCCAGCACCACATGCACAAAACCCTGATGATAAAGTAAGTAGTTGATTCTCTCTCTCCCCGCCCCCAAGGAAAAAAAATGGCAAGCTGCAGGTCATAGTTTACTGACTCCTGGTCCACATCGAAATAAAATAACAGTTAACAAATATTAACAGGTGCCCTGCAGCAATTCGAACAGATTTTTGTAGCTCATCAGTCACCAGCTAATAACAATTTTGTCTAGGTTATGATTTTAATTGTGCTTCTTTATCATAATGTACACTTAAAATAAATTTTTATTAGTTTGAATTCAAATGTCAACAAAGTATGCCAGAGCTGTGAGCTGTACTTCCCTCTCTGAGCAGTCATGAGAGTACGTTTTATGATAATCACAGCATGGGAAACTCACAGTGGCGCCAACCTCCACACCCCGTAAGCACTAGAAACATAAGTGGAATAGTCACAGAAAGCCCATACCTTGAGCAGATGCAGTTTTCCTCCTGAACTTCTTGTACAAATTAAAAAGTGTTTTGTAAATAAGAAGCACTGTCTCTCTCCTTCTTTTTTCAAAGACAGTGAACCCAGGCGAACTTTACTAAGTTTGCCCCTCTCAACCGAAGGTACTTGAATAAGAGAACCTGGGATTACAAAAGTGAAGAATACACAGCAATTAAAATTCTGCCAGGCGAGGGCCATTTTCTTGGCAATAAACACAAAGGCCTATTTCTCAAGATACCAAGGATGTATTTAATGCACCATCAGAACAAATAAATCTCCAACTCTCTGAGCAGAAAAAACAATGATTTCTATTTTAAGGGTTGAACTGTTCTTAATACTTTTGTGAAACATTTTAAACTTGAATCTTCATCTATAAACTGGAATATACATTTGAAAGACGGTCAAACTGAATTTCAAGAACAAGGCACTTCTGCTCTCTTCCGTGGTGATCTGATTCCAGTCAATTTATTCTTACTAATAGCATACAAACTACGTAATCATATATGGTAACATGATAATAGGAAAGAATTTATTCTTTCTGATTTATTGCAAATAGGAAAATGGCATATTAATATAGTTTACCTTGCATTTTAAAAGCAGAAATACACAATACATGTACATTATAAAAATATATAAATTAGATATTTCAGTGCAATTTAGTTAAGTACTATGTTTTAAAGGGCAGCTCTTTCAAGTTGCATTTCAATTATGTGTGATAAAACCTCTTTGTGGAATCTGAATAGGAAATAAAACACATAAAAAAACTATCTCCCAAGGCTGGAGCGGTGGCTTGGTGGTTGGAGCACTTGCCTTGCATGTGTGAGGACCCAGGTTCAAACCCCAATACCACATACACAGTTGAGTGTTGGAGAAACAAATCCAGATGAAAAAATAAATAAAATTGATTCTTTTTCTCTCTGTATCACTCTCTCCCTCTCAAAAAAAAAAAAAAAATCTCTCATTCAGTGTGAGAAGTTGTGCATGGACTCTATAAAATACTGAGATTACCTCTAATTATTTCTAAATTGTATTCTAAAAACAACCTCCCCTACTCTTAGAAAATTCCAACCCAGATTAAATATTAAACCAAAAAGAATGAAGCAAGATTCTTGCAAAAACCTTGATTTTGACTTCTGAAATCCCCTAAGCCAGTCAAATTTCTCATTTTGTTTAATCCACTACCTACCCCAGATGCAGCCCTAGGTAGGCTATGTCAGCCTCATAAGAACAATAATATGCATACTGAACCTCAAATATTAACAGTGAGGAGGTCACAATCAACCTTGTTTCCTTCTTCATATGTTTGCTGGGTTTCTTGATTTTTAAAATGAGTTCAGGTTACTAAAATTCTTTAAATAAAGAACATATATACCTAAGTCAACATAATTTTGATTGTGAGTCACAAAATTTTCACATTCACATATGAATATTCTAAATAGCATCTATCTTTTAACAGAGATGGTATAATGTACAGGTTAGTAAAGGACCTAGTTTCCATGTCCGGATCTCACACCATCTATTTAGGTGAGTGTTTAGGTGGATCCTTGACAGTGCAGGTAGCTATCCTGGGCCTAAAGAATAGCAAGGCACCAGTCCTGGGAGAGGGAGTAGGATTGGGAAACAGGGCCAAGGAGAAGGCCTGACTCCAGGGAAGGGATCAGAAAGAGGAAAAGGAATGAGGAAGGTGGGGTAGGTGGGAAAACTGGTAGGTAGCTCAGGCATCAAGGGAGTAGAAGAGTGGTGGAGAGAACAGAATGCAGGAAGGCTAGGAAAGCAGAGGAGCAGGTAATTGGCAGCCAAAGGGCACTTTGGGGGATGGAATCAAAACCAGAGGAGGCCTTTCAGAGAACATGGCTCCATCCTCCCTGAAAAACACTTTTATAGAAACTGAGGCCTGATACAAAACAGCTTTCCTAAGGTCACAGCTAAGTGAGGGGCATATTCAGAAGACAAATTTGACAACATAAAAACCAAAAATTGTAAAGGGAAAGGATGAGAAAAGACAGTTAAGTGCCAGCTTTGCCCTGGGTGGCTGTGAGTCACCCAGGAAGACTAGTTAGGTCTCAGCCAAAGACTGGGCCTTGGACAAATGCCTTGGTGGACAGAGGGGCTGGGGGTCATGTTCGGTAAGGTTATAACCAAGTCTGTGGAAAATTGGTAATGATGTGTTCATTGATAGATGCCCGTAAGTCAGAAATTACAGAACACATTGTTAGATCATATATTAGCAATTATGTGAATTTCAGCTCTGAAGTAGAAAAATAAATGTTTCCTTGGCAACCAAACATTGATATGCTTAATCTATAATAACTATTCACCTCATATCCACGCAGCACAATATGTGCATTAGGTGAGGACAGAAATCTACACATCTGAATTCTAAAGAGAAATTTCAACAGTTTGTTGTGTAAAATAAAAATGCTTAGAAAACCATTTTAAGTTGTTTTTTCCACATTTCATCTTATGTTTGACATATTTCAACCATCATGAGAATTAAAGAAAATTCCTTTCTGGTTAATGCAAATTAGAGAAATAATTTGTATTGAATTTGACATTTCTCAGTGTCAGACCATTGCTATGGCAGTCCTTAGCCTGCTGATCCCCACGCTATCTAATCGGCAACACAACTTCTGCTATTTCATCACTGGATTCCTGTGGCATGGCCTTGTACACTGGCTAATGTCTTGACTCTTCATTCCAGTCAGCAGTGAAAAAAAAATTAAGAGCCGTTTCCAGGTTACTGAATTAGGCACTTAAGGTGTAATTTCGGGGGCTGGAGCGGTGGCTTGGTGGTTACGGCGCTTGCCCGGCTTGCACAAGAACACGGGTTCAAACCCCAGCACCCACGTACACAACTAAGTGCCAGAGCAACGAAAGCCATGTGAAAAACTCAATAAAAATTGATCCTGTCTCTCTCTCTCTCTCTCTCGTTGTCCTTCTCTCTTAAAAAAAAAAAAAGAAGGTGCTATTTTTTCTAGAAACTATGCTACAATTTCAAAAAAAGAAAAAAGAAAAGTATGTTGAAAGCACATAACTTAGAGTTTGGTAATGATTAAAGTGCCAGACAGGTCCATGTCTCATTCTTAAAACATTTCACTACGTGTTCAGTCACCTTTATTTAATTTTCCTGATTTAAATTTCCACAAGACAATGCAGACCAACATAATGAATTTGCACAAAATGTCAATTTAAAGTGCCTTATCTGCTAAGAGATATTTCATGTTATTGGAAATAGACATTCCAAAATGTGCATCTTAGTTTTTACAGTTAATGTCATAATCTCATAGGCACTAGGCTAGGGGCTTTTGTGAGCATTAGCTCATTTCATCTCCACAAGAATCCTGAAAGATAGGTATTACTATTCACTTCAATTTAAGAAGAAACAGGCAAAGAGAGGTTAAGTAAATTGCCCAATATCACACAGCAGGGAAGTGAGGGAGAGAGAATTTCACCTGTACCATCTTCCTCTTATTGCCTCAGATATTTACATATTCATTGAACAAAATTTATTATTAGATTTCAGAAATTAAATTCAGAGGACCTGAATGACTTATTTTTCCTCTCCTTAGAATAAAAATGCATAGAAGATTGAAAGTATGCACATACGTGTGCAAACACACACTGAAATGAACACAGATATTAGCATACTATCAGAGACAAAATTTTAATCTGCTTCACAGAAAATATAATCCCTTGAAATTTTAAAGAATGGTAAATCTGAAAAACACCCTGATGGACCTTAAAGCCTGTTAAGAATATTTAGTAAAAATGATCATGGGAGTGATCAAAGCAACTCAGTGCACACTTCTCAAATTGTCTGTAATTGATCACTCTCTACTTTCAGATGAAGGACTGATATTCAGAAATCACCTTTATTGAATTGTAAACAGCATAACTAGATGAAGCATGTGGGAAATCTGATACAACAATGCGGGAAAGCAAATCATCATATCAACATCAATACAATAATAACATCCAAAAAAACAACAGCTGACGGAAGAACCTTAACTGTGTGGTGCAGAACAAGGAGCAGCTAAAACAGACATGACTGCAAGGGTCAAGTGGTGCATGATTGTGTTTTCTCCAAAGTAAAATAATACGGCCTCTTCAGTACATTAGATCTTCCAGCATTTTCATTATTGGTGCTTTTTCAAACTCACACCAATACAGTCAGGTTTTTAGAAATATATCACATTATGTAGGTAATAACACCATTCGATCAAAAGTCCTTTCAGAAATTGTATACTGATTACAGAAACTTTGGTTTCCATTTTTGCATATTATAAAGCACACATCAGTTAGTAGGCATTTTCAGTGAACTCCAAATACGATAGAAATACGAAATATCTTACAATCACAATTGCAATGCAACAAAGAGTTCAATTTAGGTCAGTGCCCATTTTCTTGGTAACTATGTTGTAAAGCAAGGCAGAAAGAATTCCTAAATGCTGCCATTCAAAGCTTGCAATTACTAGGAGAGGTATGTAAACAGTACCCACACACCAAAGGACACCAGCAGCTAAGGGCTTTGTAAAGGAGAGGAAGGCTGATTGGCTATAACCACAGAGGTGGGGAGGAAAAGGACATCTCAAAAGGCTCCTTTACTGGTATCTGACCTGAGCCTGGTCAGACAAGTAGACTTTTGATAGGCACAAAAGATGTGGGTCAGTGTTTTCCTAGCCGCAGGCTGAAACAGAAAAGATGAAGGCACAGAGTCCGCAAGTGCCGGGCAGGCAGGAGTAGAAGGGGAATTGCAAAAGCCTGATGTTCCTAGCAATATATTCCACTATTATTTAAATAAAACTTAGTATCTAAAGCCAAAAATGGGAGAAGGAATCATTTATGAAAATATGCTACCAACTTTAACATATGTGTGTTTTCTCTCCTTGTAAATAAATAAGAGAAAATAGAATGGCACGCATTAAACTTTTTAAGTATTCTGTATGAAAATTAATGTGCACAGCACAACATCCGGTTTGATGAGGTAAAATAAAAGATTTCAGGCAGCACATCGTGGTAGGCAATGGCAATCCAAGTGTCTTCAAGCGATATTGGCACATTACACGCAGAAGCTGCATTTATGATGAATTTGAGCTACAAATTTAAGTTCTACTCCTCTCCAAATTCACAGTTGTAAATGTGTGCAATCTACTGTGTAGATTACTCAAATCCATTGCATGGGGTATACCCTCTCCCCTGCAAATACCTAAGCACTCAAAAATAACTTGGCATGAGCTGAAATAAGAGCTGTGGCGGGTTGTTGCGTCTCCACAGTTTCTGGCACAAAATCTTCAGCTCTCCGAAAGCTTAATTTATCAGGTGATGACCCCAAAGTACGCCCCACACACAGGACAGCTTCGCCATTGCCAAAGCATGGCCAGGGTCCAGAGGGAGAAATTCCATCTGGTAACTGGAGTTACCAGTTGACTCAGATTATATCATGTGGGGCTGATCCAGAAGTGCTGATGAAAAACGGGAACAAGAGACAGCTGTTTTCACTTCGGACATTGTCCCCACTCTTATGTGAAAGGACTTTGAGGAATTCAAGTTTCTCTTGGGCCTTTGCCTGGATATCATCACCACCTGGCATTGCCACTCCGATTGGCCAGACCGACCTGTCCTCCTTGGAGCTGTAGAGAACGTCGGGTCCACTGAGGAGCAGAGTCCAGTCAGAGTGTAACTTACTGTCCCACTGGTGCTTTACTATTATTGTGTTGCTGTGTTTCATGGCCCCTGAAAAGAAACAGCACAGAGGTGGGCCTCAACCACAGCCTCGGTCAAGGCCACAAGAGTGTCCTGAGGGAACTGCACCCTTCACACAGCTAAATCAGACCTGTTCCAGAAAGCATCCCTGGATCCTCCAGAGACACTGTGACAGACATAGGTCATGGGTCTGATTCACGTGGACTTACCTTGGCGGATGAAAGTTTGGCTGGTGTCCAACAAAATGTCACAGCCCTCTACTATCATTCTTTCAATAGCAAGGTTTTTCCTTATGTTTTCAGTGTCACTCACTTCGTCATGCATCACCCTGTCAGATACACACAGATGGGATGGCAGTCAGACATCTACTGCCTGAGCACATGAGCAGGGGAGCTGCACCTGAGAACCTCAGTTTGGAACCTGTATTGATTTAACTGGGGCTGTGGGGCAAGAAGACTGGACCTCTAGGCTTCAGTGGATCATGGCCCCAACCAAGGCCAGGGTGCATGAAGATTCTAAATGGTAAGTAGGTGAGGGATCAGTGAGTATCCTTAGAATGCTTGTTTCAAATGCACTGGAAGCAACATATCATTTTTCGGACAGCCCTCTTCATTGAAATTAGAATGCCATTTCTTAGAGATGGAACAAATCTGACATCCTTATCCCATTTATCCCTTACAAGCTAAAGGAACATAGATGTAAATAAGTGCCTGTAACCATAAAAAAAGTCATTAGAAAATGCAAACTACATTCTCTGGCTTTTTGTTAAATCTGAATAGAAAAATCCAACTGCAAGTCATTTTTCTATTATGCTGAAAAAATGTGAACATTTCCAAACTTCAACCAAAATATACCTAATCTCAATTACATAAATTCACATGCTATAATAGCTTTTTCAAAAATAAATTTTTTCTTCTTTAAAATTAATGTGAATGATGATTCAGCATTCTCTCACAAGCTCACATTTAACTTTAAGGTGAATCTGGGAGGCTGGATTAGGGTTTTGCTTTTTGTTCTTAGGTTTGCACAAGAAGACTAACTTGCTGTTTTCCTATCTTAAGCCTTTACTGTAAGTTCTCTGCATACCTGGACAGCTCCTCTAGTTTTGATTTAGCAAACTCCAGACTCTTCCTTTCCACATGCTCATGGGGTGTGTGGGCCAGGAGTTCATGAAGTGTGATGATATACCTGGGGATCTAAACACAAACAAGACCAGTGTGAGCAAGAGATAAGGATGGATGACATGGGACATTCTCTACAGTGCTCTCATTACTCTGAAAAGCTCACTGCTACTCTTATTGTTTTGATTGTTTTGCAAATAGTTTCAAAAAGAAACACATATAGAACGAATTATGCCTCAAATTTAACACACACCAACAAAAAGAGAGACTTCACCAAGAACACAAGGAAAGGTTGTTAAAAATAATAAAGTATTATAGTTCTAAGAAAACAGAAACCATTATTTCTGACATTTTTTATATGAAAAAAATGAAAACCATAAATTTTCAAGTGACAGTTTTCAAAAACTTGTTCTAGTTCATAGGGAAACACATACAGCTATCCTGAAGTTTCTGGAGTCTGCATTCTCGATATTTTTATCTGTTTACATAATTTTTTTAAAAGCTGACAATCCTATAGC
Source organism: Aplodontia rufa (assembly GCA_004027875.1). Lineage (NCBI taxonomy): Eukaryota > Metazoa > Chordata > Mammalia > Rodentia > Aplodontiidae > Aplodontia > Aplodontia rufa. Next base: position 31,495 of record PVKS010000517.1, read on the forward strand.
AAAATCCTCTTAAAACTTGAGAGAAGGGCTGGAGCCATGGCTGTGCGGTTGCGGTGCTTGCCTGGCATGCTCAAGGATGTGGGTTCGAACCCCAGCACCATGTATGCAACAAAGTGTCAGAGCAACAAAAGCCACATGAAAAACTAAATAAAATGGATTTGGTAAAAGGGTAGCGACCCTCTGATATAAAAAATATATATTTATTAAGATTGACCATGCCAAAATTGAGTTGTGTGGATGGACAGAAATACCCAAGATAAAATAATGTGGTCATAGTCAAGGTCACTGTGACTGCCTCTGTAAAGCATCCCTCCAGAGGTTCCCACAAGCTGCCGGTTTCAGATATGGATAGTTTGGCTCCCTGCCTAGCCTGCCCTCCTAACCCGCTAGGTACAACTTGAAATAGTTAAACAGAAACTTGCTGCTTGCATTTCTTGGAGAAAGACCCCTTTTGTAAACTTGTTTGTAAGCTTGCCAAATTTTTCCTTTAAAAGCAGCCTGCTTGAGTCACTCAGGGCTGCTGCTCTAAATGAACTCTGCTTTGGAGCAGTGGCCCTGGTGCACCAGCCTGTTTATTCTCTTCTCTGTTTCTTATCTTTCCCAAATAAATTTCTTTTTAATCTGGTCTCTGGTGGTCTCACTATGTGTTGACAACCAGACCCCACAACATTTTGGGGGCTCGTCTGGGATATGAACTGTGTGACAAGCCCCCAGACTAGGACTGCAGCTGCTGCTCTCCCTGAACTTTGCTTTGGAGCAGTGGTCCTGGTGCACCAACCTGTTTCTTCTTTTTTTTCTGTTCTTTCTCTTTCCTCAAAATCATCTTTTTTTTTCTGGTCTCTTGTGGTCTCACTATGCATTGGTAACTGGACCCCACAACATTCTCTCTCTCTCTCTCTTCATTAAAAAAAAAAAACTTGAGAGAGACGATATGTTCACTATTATGACATTCTGATCCTAATTTATTTCAATTCACCCTCTTGCAATAAAAGATATTGCTTGATTATTCTTTGTACTTTTATTTATGAACAGACTAGCTATCTGAATTCTCTCAAAGGCAGAAACTCTACCAATCAAGTGAGGGTTTTAATAAACAGAGAAGAGATTTGACTCATATTATAATGATGTGACATGCTCATGCTTTGCAGACTTATAAAATAGATGTTTTTAGAAAGCAGAGACTGTGGGTTTGATTTTAACAATAACATTAACAAGAGCACAAATCACAGCCCTTGTAGCACTGCCTACTGTGCTCAAGGATGCTCCAAACATTGCACATGCATCTGTTCCTCCAGCACCACAAGGATTAGTTCTCCACTTTACAGTTAAGGAAATAAAGTGTGAAGAGTTTCAATGACTTGTCCAAGACAGTGTCACAGTAAATGGCAGATCCATCGGTGCCAGTCTCTGGTGGCTCAGTGACTGGTTCCACTCAGAGACACTCACTAGGTATCTTCTATGAGGACCAAAGTCTCAGTTGGAACTTCATAGAACCTCGGAGGATGAGGACAGAAAACCAGCTTGCTACAGCCCTGTGTGTAGCTCTTACATTCTATCCTGAAGTGGTTGGTGGCTCTATCTGTGGTCCTGCTTTTGCTTTTGTGCAGGTGGTGGCTTTAAGAGGTTATTTACTGTTTTCTGAGTGGCTACCTTTATGCACTAGCACAGATGGCAGCAACCCGGTCAGCAGAGACATCAAACTGCTCTTGATGGTCAAGTGAAGCTTTCCGGAAGCACAGATAGACCCCTTGGTCAGAGGAAGGAGCATAGGAGATCCCTCCCTCCATAGCATATATGGAGGAGATTTTCTGCCTCTTCTTCCATAGTCCTCTCACCAAAACAGTCTTTAGGGCTGCCCCACATAGAGGAGTCTTCTAGGATAAATATGCTCTCAGATACTGCTTTTGTTAGTACAATCCCATGATCAATAAAAGTTTGAAACAAAGTTCCATAGTTCCATAGAAAAACCTAGTCAATCAACAGCAAATGTACTCAATTTTTCATGACAAAGGGGCAGGAGTGGGAGAGCCTGACTGCTTATAATGCACTGAAATCCCACAAAACTAAGTTTAGTCAATAGCTTCAAGATCCTCCTCCATTAGTTAAATTTATTTTAAAGAGCTCCCTGGCTAAGATTCAAGTGGATGGAGCTGAATTCGGTAACTGGCCCTTTATACTTTCTGGTGGAGGAACAGACAAGTGCTAAAACTGCCAAAAAGCAGGAAAAGGAAGTTGTGCTGAGGAGCAGAAGACTCTGCAAAGAGCTCATCTATATATTCAGAGTTGATTACAAATCAGTTCCCGAAAAAAAAACCCAAGAATCACAGTAACTGCCTAAATGAATCATAATTCTGCTTTCACTAATGGAAGAAGTACTTGTCACTTCACTGACATTAATTAGCTGGCTCTCCAGTAAATCACTGGATGGAGCAGCAAGTGACTACCTTCCAGAGCACACCTAACAGTGCTGTTCTCATTAGGAGCAGATTTCATGATCTGCTGAGGCCAATCTGAACGGTACCAGCCACACCACTGTTTTTGCTAAATAAAAATTATGACAATGACTACACTATTTTCCAAAACATTTCTTGGCAACACTTGGACTTAATGGTCTGACAGTTCAATTGGGAATAATTTCACAGCACCATCCAAATTCTACAATTCCTCCAGGTTTCCACAGTTCAACATCACTCAATAATAGCAACTGATTTACTCAACAAAAGGCACAGGAGGAGGTAGAATGCAATTGTCTTCCACACGTACATGTGCTAAAAACTTCCAATCACCTTTCCTATTCCCTCTGCCCCTACGCCAACCTCTGCCCCCATATCTAGGCTCCAGAAAAAGTTTGGACCAGAGACCCCTGGACAGTATGAGCTAGGGTCAACTCTTCCGTTGTTGTCCTATAGCAAAAAGAATGTAGTACCCTAGACTCATCCCAAGATGCTCAGCCCTATGAGAGAACAAGGCAGAAATTTCACTGCTAATGCAATGTATGCAGAGGGAGACCCTTCCAGGCCCTCTGAGACAGCAAACACCATCATGGCTATTTCACCTCATAGTGCAAGGACTACAAAGAAACAAGAAGAATAGAATAAACCCAGTAACAAAACAGCTTCAAGCTTCTAGAAAGGGCAATTTTGCCCCAATTGGTTCATATGGCTTCTTTTTGAGAAGAGACAAGAGGGACAGAAGATGATGAGAGATGCAAGGGACACAAGCCCTTGGGCATCAAACTCTGATGATTTCTCCTCTTGATCTATTCAAAAATAGCTATGGGGAAGCAAATGAAGAAACTTCAGTGCACTTTTGATTTGCTCATTTCTTGTAGTTGGATCAATTCTGCTAAATCCCTTATGTCTGAAGCTTCTCCCAGAGCAGAGGCTCTTACAAGCTGTAGCCTTTGGTAACTCTGGTCTGGAGGAAGCCAGAGAACCTCAATATCTGACCCTGCAACTAATGATTCTAGGGCATGGGGGTCACCACAGTGTGGGGGGTGGGTTCCTAGACACCACACAATTACCTGTCACAGACTGTCAGAAGCAGCAAAGGCCCCAGGAATCACAGTCAGAGAGCAGGAGTGCAGGGAGCTAACCAGAGCTCAGCTGTGTCTGTTTTGAGATCACTAAAGGGAAATTCAGGTTGCCTCAATTATTTTCCCCAATGCAAGAACCAAAGGGTGAATGAGATGTCAGGAGTCCTTGAGATTCCCTAACCATGTCCTTTTTGTGACATTATGGGAACTGCTTAGGGTCAATAAAAATTCTGAGTCATTGCTGTTGGTTTTAAACTCTAGGGAGAGGAAGGGAAGGTAGTGGAAGAATGCCTCAGCACTTTAAAGAAATCCAAAGACCTTTCCAAGGGCCCATGTTCAATTCTATTTGGGCACCTCATCTACAGTTCATATGCAGTTATGCCACTTTAAACCACTGAGAGAATCAAGAGGAAATTAAACAGCATGTAGAAAGACATCAGTGAGCTGTGGGAAGGGAAATAGGTTCCTCTCTGAATGTCCCACGTATCTTTCACAATTCTACTTTTGCATAGTCACCTTACTTGGGACAGCTGAACAGGTAAAATTTGGGATACTAAATCATAACTAGAGGTTAATGCCAAAGATCAAGTCGAATCACAGAAGAATTACACATTGTATAAAATGTTTCACTGTAAATAAAACCTAAACTTCCAATTATATATGTAATAAAATAGAAGTATGAAATTTTTCTTGCAAAAGATTTCTTCAGAGAGGCAAAGAGTTCAAACAATTTAGTTCCATGAAAAAAATAATAACAACATTATAAAGTTTCACTATACTTAAGTGGTTTCAAATGCATCCCTCTGGTTTTTAAAAAATCTTACTAAATTTCTGTGGCGACTTCCAGGATTTCAAGTGGGACTAACAAACTTAAATACAAAGAATTATGAACCGCAGCAACAGTTCTTTCTGAGGCTACAAAATGATTGGCCCAGGTCACTGCCACCTCCCCTGGAGGACAAAGCTCCCACAGAAATCACAACACACATGATTAGTAGAATCGGTTTGCCACATGACAATCTGGAGGTCCGGCCAGAAGCCCCATAAATTCCACAATGGGAACACTCAATGCCTTTCCAAAAGAACAGAATCGGCACTTTTCAAAAGAACAGGAGATTCAATACACACTTTGGCCTCTGCAGTTCTTGCTCCAGAGCTCTTAATGGCAAAGCTCTAGACAGGAAAGACGCAAGTGACTTGATCACTTGGTTTACTCCAGACCCAAAAAGTGAATACTAGGCCTGATCCCCACTCAACAAGGCAACTCTGAGTGAGTACCAAGAGTCCCAAGGTCCAGTCAGGGCCTCTAGTTCTGAAGTCTCCACAGTCTCTGTGACCAAGGGGGTCCTCCCATTCCCCAGTGCTGCAGCCAGAGGCAACTCTACAGCAATCAAGACAAGGCAGGAGGGACAGGCCACAAAGAAGGGCCTTCCCCGCAGTCCCAGCAGTCCCTAAGAAACATTTATGCAACCAGCACAAACTGGAACATTTGCACAGAATCCTATTTCTGTAAACCTAATAATATTTTTAAACATGCTGGAGGAGGAGACTCCAATGAAAGAGGTCTGTGTGGAATCTTCTATAAAGAGAAAATTGTGTTTCTTTTCAAAAAAATCATTCCTGAATTATTGCTTCAAAAATGCCTGCTTTCTGGGCTGGGGATAGAGCTCAATGGTAGAGTGCTTGCCTAATACTGGAGAGGCCCTGAGTTTGATCCCCAGCACTGCTAATTTAATTAATTAAAAATTCATTTCAATCACCAAAAATGGCTGATTTCTTGCATATACTAGACATAAAATGTGTTTGTCTCAGGGCTGGGCTTAAGACAACATAAGACGATACATAGCTTTTAATTTATATGTACTTCCATACCCCGCGCTGGCCATAGGAGCATCAGCAATGCTGAGCTGGAACCAATGGCATACAACACACATCCCACGTGATTTACCTGAAACATTGGATAGGTCAAGAATGTTTCCAGCATCCTCCCCTCACAGGCAGGGTTGGCTTCGTACTGTTTTAAGAGTTTGTCAAAATCTCTGTTTTGCTTACAGTTGGCGAGGACTTGGAGGCTGTACTGATGATTACGCACAAATTCTTGATAAATGTTCAGCATGGGGAGCAAGATATCAAACAGATCAGCTGGAAAAGAGAAGTAAACATGCTGTTTCCCTGGGTGCCTGGTAAACCGTCTACACTCAGTGGCAAGAGCAAAAACCAGCTCCCAGCACCAGGTGTCACACAAGCCTGCGACCCTAGTCCTCTGCCTGAATAGTCTATCTGTCCTGGGCAGAACGCACCTGGAGACAGAAAGTGACTCCAGCCCCAAATGACCAACGACAAAGGGAAAGGGTCAAAAGCTAACTGCTGAGGCAGAGCCCAAACAACCTGAAGTACAACGACACAGACTCCTAGTGACAAAGGGAACCCATGTGTCAACAGGGAAATTCAGACAGCTAAGGCTGAATAACACATAAGTTATATGCTCTAACTACAGCCATTCCATGAGAAACACTTGTATCTTCAATGAACGCACGTACCTAAAATTAAAGTAGGCCAGTTTGCTATCCTTGCCTTCAGTCCTTGGTGAAATATTTCATGAAGAAACATGATGGTTTCACTATGAAAAACAGAAAAATCATACAATTTAGTCACTAAAGAGTGTCTGTTTTGTGAAAGAAGTCCAATCACTGCTTGAAGTCTTTCTATACACATGGGGCCTCCAAACTGTGCACCCAATAATAACAAGCATTATACTAACCTCCATAAAGCCGTTTCTCTCTTAGGCAACCTCAAAAGCCCAAAGAAAATACTGAGATTGTCTTCAAATACTGGAGGACAGGAAACACCAAATCACGGTTCATCAGTTGTAAGTGAGCTTTCTGCTGTCGGAATGCTGCACTTCAACCGATACTAATGAAATTAACATTATGTTCCTTTTTCTTTTCATATTTGATTCTGGAAAACTCAAGGAAAGGTCTCTCACAAAAATGAGTTTTTATAGAAGGAAGCGGGGAGGGGGAATCCACATCAAAAATCTGACAGGACTCTAACCATTTCTAAGAACTCAAGACAGAAACAAAATATTCTGAAAAGAATGAAGTCTACACACAGACCCTAAAATGAAGACTATGTATAAATTAGGGCTCTAAATTCCTACAAGGGCCAAAGTCAAAATGTCTTTTTCTTTCTCCTCATTAAAATGAATTTACTGCAATGAGCCTCTGAAACCTTATCTGAACTAACACATTGGCACAATTAAATACAGAATTCATCTCAATGAGAACCTTGATTTGTTGTTAGTAAAAATCCATTACAACAAGCATCAAGGAGGTGCACTTACTATTTACAAAATAAGTTGGACAGAGCTTGAAGACTCTGATCTATTTTTCTTTTATAGAAATTTTAACAAACTAGTGGTTGTTATCCAAAGATTTCCACCATGTCTAGTTTGGCAGGCCCTATAAAGTGTCTTTCAATCAGCAATCCACCCTCCTTCAGAGGCAAAAGAGGGTGCGGAGCTAAAACTGCATTTCCCGACTGCCTTGAGGCTATACCCCGATGCAAATTCAGTTCCACCAATGGATGCACTTGGCAAGACAAGGAAGGCTGAAGTAGAGGTCACATTCCTGTTGTTGAAAGTCTTGGAGATGTGAGTGTTCTCGGGGCAATTTCAGCCTCCAGCCTCCACATTCTTGTTACTAGGAACAGCTTCATAGGTCTGAGAGGCAGTTATGGTAGTGGTGGTCATGGAAGTAGCTTCCTAAGCTCTGGGTCACACCTATGGTGCTGTGCCCTTAAATTCAGCACGCCAGGGACAGCTTTACTCCTCCAGCCTTTCCAAATTTGTAAGCAGAGAATTCTTTCCATGTATAGGCACTGCTTTGTCCTACACTGAAAACTAACTGAAGCATCCACCTTCATATTTTGATACCTGGATGGTTAGAAGACAGATGAAACAATGCTGTATATAATTAGGTAGATTACATTTTCTTAAGTATAAACCCTGTGTTAAAATTCAAAATAACTGATTTACCTGGAGCTTTCTTTTCAAATGCAAGCAAAGGGTATCTAGTTAAACAAAAACAATGACAAAAACCACCTGTCAAGCCTCACCTTTACAAACATACCTCTTCAAAACTCTATCTACAACTAGGTATGGTAAAAAAAAGCATCTATTCAAAAAGCTTATGGATTCACCTCCCAAAAAGAGGCATGATATCTCAATTCTGAATTTAAACAATATGGTACAACTGTCCTTTCACGTTTCAGATCAAACAACTCAATGGATACAAATCACTAGGGGCAACCTAAAATCACTACTGCACAGGTTCTGATAGCATCATTATCAGAGAATGTGGTTTGTAATCCTACCCACAGTCAGAGTGGTCGAAACTGCACACTTGGTGACTGACATCTCACCAAAATGCTAGCTGTACTGCCTAATGATCAAGAGTTACCAGTCAGGCCCCTTCGATGTCTCACATACTTTAGAGCCACTGCCATTGCCACTCACTGCAGGGAAATCTCCCTCCTTCCTCTCAACAAAAATTCCCAGTCTTTAATCTAATGTTTACATGCATCACTTCATAAGCCCTCCTTTTTGCAGCCATCCAGAGTCCGAGCCATTCTTCCTAACACCTGGAGATCTTAGCCACAATTTCACTCTCTTCAACACTATTCCTGTCATAGTTCTTGGTGACTCTTTGATGCACAAGCCACATTTCAATTTCATGGCCTCTCAGGTCTTCAAACCTCCTCCAAGCATCTTGCTCCCTACTGACTCCAATCAACATCCCCATTGATTGTACTCCAGACCGTGTCACTGCTGATAACTGCATCCCATCACTATATCAGTTCTTTGACTACCTCCTAATGTACCAGTCTGCTATCTTTAAAACCAACTCCAAAACTCTTTTCACACTGACAGGACCCAAATGCACAGATCTGACCACCTTTGCATTGCCCAAAACCCCTCTCTACACAGTTTCGATTCCACAGCTCATTAGATATCTTCTTTGCAGACACCTTCACCTCTGCTATTCTTCTCTCACTTCAACAGATTAGCCCCACATAACACAAATCCCAGTTGAACTCAACCCTCCACCAATCTGCACCTGCATCCATGCAACAAAAAGTAGCAAAAGAAAAACACTTAACTACACAGACTGGTCTCGGTTATGACCACAAGACTAATAAGCTCATATGGGCTCGTGGTTCTGCCCAGCAATTGTACTGCATTTCCTTAATCCATTTACTCCCCTGCTCTACTTGATCACTGTTTCACACCCTCCCCTCTCTCATCCAACTCTAACATGTCCTCTCTGCTGCCAGCTGTTGTCCCTACTTCCTAGTTACAAATGTCCTTGTACTGTTCCCTCCTTTGTTCCCTGCCTGCTCATGCTCCCACTAATGCCAGTCTCTCGACTTGTGAACCACATTCTCTCCCTCCAGTCTGCCTATACAAGTTCGCTGCTCAAGCAACCCTCCCCTCCCTTTCTGCATCATTTTTCCCTCTTTATTTGCCACTAAGCACTACCAATTTCTCTGTTCCTATTCATCACAATCCACCTCAAAAGAATTGTCTATACGCACCCTCTGTCATTCCTATCCACTACACCAGTCTCTTCTAAGCCCCCAGTGAGGCTTTCGTTCTTCATCAAAGCAACCAATAAACTCCAAGTTGTTAAATCCTGCTCAGCTTTCAGTTGTTTTATTTGGTCTCTCTGAAATAGGTGTTCGTCCCCTCGTGCTGCTAACTGAACCTCTTCTCTCTTCTGTGCTGGCTGCTTCTCATCTTCCTTACTTCTAAATGTTAGAATACCCCAGGAATTAGTACTCATTCCTCTTCTGTTGTCGATCATTGTCTTTTGTGTAAGAAGGGAGGGGGATAAAATACTACATTTCTATTTACTTAGATCTAAACCAAGAAACTCTAGAAAGATATAAGAAATGAATAAAAGCAGGTACAGAAATTGGGCAGAGGTGGGATAAGAGTGTAACTCTTAATGGTTTCTTATTATTTTGACGTTTGTATCATGTGAGTGTGTTATCTACTCAAAAGCAAACAAGCCATTAAAATTTAAGCGAAACACCCAAATACTCCTTTTCCCTCCTCCCCATCCCTTTTTCTATTTCTCCTGGCATGGATCACCATGCAGTGTACTATGTATTTCATTTCTCCACAATTCACTGTCTTTCTTCTTGTATCAAAATTTAAGTTCCATGAAATCAGGAATTTTCTACATTGTTCACTAATTATCCTCAGCAATAAGAACACTATAAATATTTGTTTAGCAAATTAATTCAGTAAGCATTCTCAGTCCTTTAGTTTTCACTATTCCTAAAAATACCTCTGTGTAAACTGCATGTAAAGATTCAATAATCACTCCGTTCCCCTCAGTTGCCAGGGGGCCTCTCTTCCTCCACAACCCCCACCCTGACACACACACACACAATGACAAGAAAATGTAGGTCAGAGAAGAAAACTGAGAAAATGAAAAGCCATGATTTAAGAGATATGCAACTCTGGACCAACAACGAAATGCAATAATAGCTTTTTTATTTTTAACAATAATAGAGTTTTTTTTTAAGAGAGTCAAATTTTTTTTTTAATCTGGTGTTTCATTTTCCTCCACTTAGTTGTGTATGTGGTGCTGGGAATCAAACCCGGGTCCTCACATGTGCCAGGAAAGCCCCCTACTGTTGAGCCACCTCTCTAACCCCACAGAGATGAATTTCTGAGAACTCATCTTTTAAAGGAAAGGTAAAGGACTGGGGGTATAGCTCAGTAATACAGTGCTTGCCTCACATGTGTGAGGCCCTGGGTTTGATCCCCAGTATTGCAAATAATAATTAAAAAAAATAAAAGCAAGGTAAAAATTCTTTTAAGAGATACCAACAGGTTTTTCTCACAAGTCTTGGACTGATGCAAAGACAAACCTGTTGAGAAAAATACTGCTGACGTCATCGTGACTGATGGGGGGCTTCTTGGAGCTGGCAGCCATCCGCAAAGGTCGCAGGAAGCCGTTGACCAGGACGTAGAGCTGGTGCACGTACTCCGACTCTGCCTCCACCATGGTGAACACGATCTGGTTTCTCTTCCTCATGCTTTCAGCATGAGGAGAACAAATGTAATCTTGCACAATGGTCTTCCATTTCCTTCTGCACAACCACCCTCGCATGAAACTCTGAACCTGCAGAACCAAAAGACAAAAAAGGAATCTCAGGGAGGCGCGAGACTGGCTTTCCTGAGCCTATCAGCAAATGTGTCCACTCTGGCCATATAAAACACTGCTCTCGCACTGATGCCCAGTGGTTCCTCCAGTAGAATAAATGCCTTCGGGAGTTCTCCAATGGGGGGAAAATGGATTTTAAAACAATATTTTCTTCCTTAGCTAAAGCTCCTTAGCCCTATGAGGTCTCTGGAATATAATATTACATATGAGTTAATGTTTAAATTGTGATTTAAAAAAGAAAGAGAGAGGGACAGAGAGAGTGAGAGAATCAATATATATTGCCAAGATCAGAATAGAGAAGTGATTAATTTGTAAACATCCATTTCCACCGACATTAGTTTGATTTGGGATGTAAAGGACAATAAGGTTGATTTCCAACTCTATTTAATAAGTTCAAAAAAATAAGTTTAAAAATTACTTCATTTAAGAAGCAGGCGTGGTGGCCCACACCTATAATTCCAGCCTCTAGGGAGGTTGAATGAAGCAGGAGGATCTCAAGTTCAAAGCCAGCCTCAGCAACTGAGCAAGGCCCTGAGCAACTTAGTGAGAACCTGTCTCAAAACAAAATATAAAAAGGGCAGGGGATGTGGCTCAGTGATTAAGCACCCTTAGGTTCAATCCCTGGTACCAAAGACAAAACAAAACAAAACAAAAAAACAGAGCTGAAGATGTAGCTTAGCGATAGAGCACTTGCCTAGAGTGCAAAACAAGGAGAATCAGAAAGACAGAAAAATGTAAAAAAAAAAAAATGTTTTATCATTATTCTTCCATGTAATAGATGTATTTTCAAAAATAAACTTAATTGAATTTTGTGTTAAATAAAATCCTTCTGTTTACTTGGGCAGGTGTTCTCTGCTGAAAAATAGCTAGCTCTCTTATTTACCAATAAACCTGCTTCTACAAGAAAACTGAAAATGAGATTTTATTAATATCTCTGTTTACATGCAACTGCATGCTATTAAAAGAAAAGCAATAGCATTAATCTTGGAACAGAATAACTTCAACTAGATTCAAATAAAAGTGCTTAAATTCTAAGAAAGGAATGGTGTTTTTTTTATTTTTTTATTTCTTGAAAACCAAAAACACACAGCTTAGACCAAAGGATCATTTTAATTCCAAATTCTGAGCAATACTTAGTTAAAAGTTTTGCTACAACTAAAAGGAAATAATCATTTAACATAGAAAAATATGAGTTAAAAAATTAAGAAGATTCATGCATATCCAGGAAAATTGCTTTAAATAGGAAGCTTTTTTTTACATGATATTAACAAAGCTGAGTGTTTTACACTGGTCAGTTAAAACCATGGAATCAAAGCCTAAATGTCATAAATCAAAATACAGTGGACCAGAGTGTGTGCCAGTGTCTGGTTCCTTGGAAAAGTTGTGCAATTACAAACGACAGTAACATGGAAAGGTCTGCTGCTTATGTGATGCTAAACAAAAGACAACAGTAAAACAAATCTGAGAAGATGCACTGATTTATTCAACCTTCTCAAATATCAAAAAAATTCTAAATAGCACTAAAAAGAATGTTAAGCAAAATATTTTTGAATTGCAATTTTTAAAAACTTGCCCCAAATACGAAAGCAGCACAGAATCAGAAGTTTCAATAGCACTTAATTAACCCAACTGGAGAACACTACACTTTTAATGTCCGGTTTTGGCACCCATCCCAGAGTGTCCAGAAGAGGATTCTCAGAGCTAGAAAGGAATCGCACACTGAAATTCTCCAGATGAGCCACGATTGGATCAATCTGAAGGGCAAGTCTGGGAGTCATTAAGACAGAAACACCAAGACTGTTCCCAATTCAGGGACACAGTGACAAAGACACCAGCATGGGACAGACACTGATAGGCATGCTCCCACATGGCCAGAAACATCCAATGTCCCACCTTTTTAATCTTTTTGATGTCTGGATCCTCATCTTCTTGGTTGCTTTGGTAAGGGCGCATTCGTTCCTTGGTTTTATTTAGAGCGATAATCTAGAAGACAAAATTAGTCCATTTCATGATGTGGGAAATAGTGGAGTGCAGTGGTAACGCACAGGAAGTCCTGCACACTCCATTCCTCCAGCCCTGAGGGTGGGGCCATGAGCTTTAACCCAAGCCTGTTGTTATTAACAGAAGTGTTAAGGAAGAGTGATTTCGGAAAGCGTGGAGTAGAATCTGTGTTAGGAGATGTGTTAGCACAAAACTTGGCCCTGCCTGACCAGGCTAAGGCCTCCTCAGGACCTCAGTGAGTGTGGATCACCTTGCCTGAAGACAGCTGCCCCTTATGTCCTGTGGTCCCCAAATGCAGGGTCACTCCGCTCAAAGCACATTTCCCATCATCATTCTGTGTCCCTTCAAGTGCACATGGCACAGCAGACCCACAGCTCTCCTTGGGAGAATGATAACTAAAAAGAGAACCTCAGAGGCCTGGGGTTGGTCCAAGACAGCCAAGGGGATTCCTCATAAAATACAAAAAGGACTGAAACAACCCTCAATCTCTCTATGAATCCATAGCTTACTTTTGTAACTGTGACCAAGTGGCCTTTTAACTACACATAGCAATAAAATATACTGGCCTATGTATACACTGTGGACTCTTCTGTACATAAGAATATATACCGATTTATTAACAAGCAAACATTTAGGAGATCATAATTGCCACTTCTGTTCTGTTTTTGTCCCTAATACCAAATACATTCCTCTGCCATTTTCTGGCAGGGAAGTGGAAAAATAAAAGGAGTAGGAAATAAATTATGGTTCCTGTCAAGCGGCCACAGAAGGCATACCTGCTACTGACAGTTTTTACTGCAATCTATATTCAGACTAAAATAGAATATAGTGAAGACAGACAAGCACACACATAAATAAATATTGGGGAACATCGCTTGGTGCTGAGTTTCTCTCATGGACTAAATACCAACCTTCTTCACTTAGCAGACAAGCATCTGCTCTAGCTTACTGTGGTGAAGAAAGAACACAATAATTTTGTTTTAAATTATAGTGCCTGATATAGTCTTTTAAAATGCAGGTTTGTTAAGTTTTCTGTTGCTGTTTTCACCATATCAGATATCAGGGTCGAATTGGGAAGCTGAAAATTCTAATGATACAGTGAACACCATACAATCTCCAGAGAAACTACCCCATGTCAGTGGGAATCACACTGTCCGCTGCCCTCTACACTGGAGGTTATGTACCCTGGGAATAGGAGGTGAAATCCCTCACAGGATTCAGGGTAAGTCTCAGGGGAAGATGGGAAGCAACAAAGAGGAAAATGTTGTCTTATGACAGTAACGTTGACAAGAACGACGCCAAGGCCAAGGGGCCTGAACTGTCTCTGTCAACAAGGATACAATCAGTAGGTTTCCCTCTGCCCTGTTCCCTTCTTGGATCCTAAGAGATACTGATGCACCTCTGCTTAGAACGAGGAGGAAAATCTCACTCTGCATCACTCATATTCTTCAGGTGTTCACATTCCACAAGTACCCACAGCACCGCAAGAAGAGAAGACAGTCAGGCTTCCATACATGGGCTGAGACATGGGGCAGAGAAGATGCAGCACCTTGGCTGTGGCCTCCACGACTACCTTCTACCCTCACTAGGTAGCAACCTCCCCCTCTGTGGGTGCAGAGCCTGAGAAGGCAGGAATCCAACTTCAGGGGCTAAGGCACCTTGGCCAGTGCCTGATAGTTTAACTCAAATGTGCTCTTCAAAATACAGGAGGGGAAAAGTTGGATTTCTTTTATCTTGAAACAGTAAAGTATTTCTGAATTCATTTCTGGTCTTCCTCAGTTGGACTTTGACTCCGTGACACACTCACAGTTTTTATTCCAAGAATCAATCTGAAAACCATTAAATGTTACAGACAGTCCTTGAATTTCTGACCTACTGAAGGACATCAGAAGCACAAATAATTAAAACCAGCATATTATCCTGATATGTTCCTGTAACATTTACCTAATCCTAACAGATTCACATCTAGATCAGTTGCCCAGCTGCACAGATGATGGCAGAGGAACTCGGTCTGAGATTAAAACTTTGCCCTGAATATGCCGTAGATAATCACGAGGAGACGACAGTAGATGGGAAACACTGAGAAGGAATCTTGGACTGGGAAATACCTCTGATTTCAGCCTTTCAATTTCTGTATCTTGATCTTCAAGTTGATGTCGGAGTTGGTTAGCTGCAATTTTTTCGGTTTCTACGATCTGAACTAGATGAATGTACTTCTGCATTAAGACTTCTCTCTCAATCAAAATGTCTGCATAACTTGAGAGAAAATTACACAGTTAGTCATGGAAACATTGTTCTTCTATAGTTCCACGCAGAACAGCATACACAAAGCAAAGAACCCATGAACCCTGTTTGTTTGTAACTCTTCCTTACATATTCATTAACTTTCAGTTTGCATTTGGAATCCTTCATATATAATTTGAATCATTAGGATTTTACATATTTTTGATAAGAATTGATTTAGTGATGCCTACTACCCACAATTTGATCATGCAAGTGAGGAGAGTGCTAAGGATGTCAGAATCATTTTAAAAAGAAAGTAGTGTTTTCTTGAACAAAGAAATTGATATCTTTTGAATTGAGGGCACATGGTTTCTAGGATTCTATTCAAAATATTTCACCAGGTGAGGTACTAGCCAGTCAAAATGGACCAGCCACCAGGCAGAATGAATGCAGAAACCATCAGAATAGGCACTGGCTGAAAGGACCATTATGAAGGTATAGTGACCATCATAGTGCTGGGTTCTCTTTAGGACTACGAGACCATTCACTAGTCTCTAAAACCAACAGAGAAGCAACACACATTTTAGAAATAGGTTGGATTCTTCTGGTTCTAGCTCCAACAGCCTAACCTGCGTCCATTTCTTCAGCTAGGCATAGTAAAGACAAAAACTCACTCTTAGATTTTTATTTACAATGCAATTCTGGAGCATTTGAAATTTTGTCTCCAGATCTTGCACTGTTCACGGTGGTAAAATGCATGTTCCCCTCTTCATATCATCTTTCCAAGGTGGTATGATAATAGGAATAATTAATAATGGTCACGACCTTTGAGGGCTTAGGTATACCATGCATTTTCTCATCTCATCCTCCCAGCACCCTAGGAGATGGGGTTTATGATCTCAGTTGCAGAGAAAGAATTTGGTCTTCACAGATCACATACTGGCCTTGGGTCACACAGCTAGTAGGAGGCAGGGTTCAATTCAAGGTTTGACTGACCAGTGTCTATGTTGTTAAACACAAGCTACTCTCTCTTACATGAGAAACAGCACTAGACTGTTTTGAGACAGCTGCCCAATCTCCCAGCTTCTTACCTCTTCTTTGAGACCTGAGTCATGGAAGCCATCTTTATACCACAAAACCTACTTTCATGACCACATTGGACCCGCCAAAAAAGAGCTGGGATTGTGCCTAGGCCCTGTTTATATGAACAAAGATGATATGAACTTGGAAACTTAAGCTACCATTGTCAGGCAGCCCTGTTTGGCCACATCCACACCAAAACCATTGATGTGAGTCTTCTGAGAGAAAATCAGGGGTTCAGAAAAGCAGACAGAAAGGCCAAGGCAGAGAGGGAATGGCTACCTGGGTTCCTGCAGGCTTTCTCATTTCAGTTCCAGACCCTCATGGCATCTGAACACAGTTGTACCCTGGGATTCAGGGTATCAGAGATATTGCAGTTTCCTTCAAATAAATTCCCTACCTAATCTTAACTACTTTGAAATATCTTTGTGTTACTTAAAACTAAAAGAATGTTAAGGCAATTCTAAAATCACAATTTTAGTTCAATTATCTTAACACCCTCAGCACTTACATCATGCATGCTAATTGTGTTAGAGAGGAACACACCATCAGCCATATTAAGTCACTTGTTCTAATAAATCTCCCCAAGAGAGCATAAGGAAGGAAAGCAGAGTAAGTACAAGTGGGGGAAGGGGAGAGGGACAAAATCTTCATGAAAGGATGCTGTGGGGAACTTGAACATGAGGAAATTATAACCGAGCATAAGAAAAGTAATTATCACGATAAAAATTCTGCTCTTTCTCATAAATTTTATTAGAAAAATGCCAAACTGATTACAAATATATCAGGTCAATGTTAGGTAGCAGATTAGTATTTTATTTGCTCTTTAAAAACGACAAAGGTTAAAAAAAAAAAAGACAAAGGTAAATCGAGCCCAGGACATGAGACTGAGTTCATGCGAGCTTCGCTGAAGCCTGCCTTTTTTCACTTACAAGGTCCCCTTAAAATGCTGGGAAACTGTTTTCTGTTTAAAGATTGAAACCATAACAGCATTATGGAACAGGAAAATATGCCATGCACAGGCCAGGCATTATGTAAAACTCCATGCCGAGGAAAACTAAACAGAATTAACTTGATGGGAAAACTGAAGGATCGGAAATCGGAGATGCAGATTCTATGCATGAGCAAGTCTCTCAACAGGAGTGGTCCAGAGAAGCTCCAAGCTCAGAGCCAGCTACTACAAAGAATGAGAGTAGACACAGGTCAACAGACAGGTGCCTGCAGAGCATCTGGAAGTCAGGCTTCTCCTCTTAGCTCCCCAGAATAAAGGAATAAAGGGCATGGTTGGCAGCAGTAACATGCCCCAGGTCACAGTCCAAGATCTGCTCTCCATAAGAAGGCAGGGAGAGCACTTGAAGGAGGCTCCTTAGGAGGGTGCTGGACTGAGAGAGAGGACTGAACTTGGGTATTCTCCAGACATCCACTGCAGACACAAGGAAGAACCAAAAAAGGAAAGGTATCAGACTGCCTACAAGTGAAATATGCTGGGTTGCTTTTCTACTGTGAAACAAACCACTATAAACTTAGTGGTTTAAAATAATACAGATTTATTAGGAAGAATGGTCAAGTGATGGATGACGCTTACAAGACTGTTCACAGGAACACTCTGGCTTCCAGGTCGCTAGCCTTCTTTAGCAGTCTTGCTGGTTTGCTCCAAGGGAAGCCAGATGCCAGGTTGTGCGCTCCTCTACACAGAAGCTTATGATAATTAGAAACCCAGGGAGGCCTCCGATCAACAGCCATCCAGGGACTGAGTTCCATGCAATAGTAAGGAAGTGAACTCAATCAACAACTAAGTGAGTGAACTTGGAAGCAGACCCGACCCCAGCTGAGCATTCAGAGACCACGGACCTGGTCATCATCATGACCGTGACTTGTGGGAAACTTCTGGGCAGGGGCGGACAGCTAAGAATTGCCTGGATTCCTGACCCACAGAAATTAGGGGTTAATAAGTTGTTTATTGTGTTAAGCATTGTATAGGAAATTGTTAAGCAGCAACAGATAACAAACGGAACCCCAAATGAGCAAACAAGGAAAGACACTACAGGAAACAAGGATAATCCAGGGAGCAGAGATTTATTGCCTTCAGAGAGACAGGGAAGATATTAGAGCCATAAAGCAAGAAGAGGCTGCCATGGAAAAGAAGTAATCAGATGACAAGAACA
This sequence comes from Aplodontia rufa, assembly GCA_004027875.1. Taxonomy (NCBI): domain Eukaryota; kingdom Metazoa; phylum Chordata; class Mammalia; order Rodentia; family Aplodontiidae; genus Aplodontia; species Aplodontia rufa. The sequence continues at coordinate 49,737 of PVKS010000517.1, forward strand.
GTTCTTGGAAACAAAAATAATGACTAAAATTTTATAAGTCAATGGATGCACTAACAATAAGCCAGACATGGCTAAAAACTAAGGTAGGTGGTCAGAGAGAGATAAAATAATAATTTAACAGGCTATTCTACAGGAAATGAGAATCAAGGAACAAATATTCAATTGTTCAAAACTATTCATTCTCTGTGGGATCAAATACCAACTTTAATACTTTGTACATATTTGTTATACCTGCAACATAAATACCCTTTACTGTTTTTTCTGAATTATTTTAAAATTTATTAACATATATTAATTGTGCATATTAATGGGGTACAGTGTGATATTTCAACATGTGCATACAGCACACACTGACCAAATCAGGGACCCAGCACGTACTCTTCCTTATCATCTCTTCATGTTTAAAGCCTTTGAGCTCTTCTCGTCTAGATTTTCATAAAATATATAATAGGTTATTGTGAACCATTGTTATTTCACAGTGCTCTGGAACACCAGAATTTATTTTTTCCATCTAACTGCATTTTGGTACCCATTATCCAACCTCCCTTATTGGTTTTTAATCTTCTGAATCAAACTATGGCAAAACACAGAGGCTGAAACCTATGTAAAAGTTTATAAAGTGAGAATAAATAATAATAAAAGTAATAAATCTCAGTGTTAGAGAAGAGAAAAAATAATGAAAACACATGTAATGTCTTCTTTATTTATCTTTCCTAGAAGAGAGCTAATACATAGTCTAAAGTTGATAAGTCAATAAAGGTTTAATTATATTATTTTAGGATATACTAATTTGGGAGCTAAAAATATGTAAGGAACAAAAATAGGGCAAACAAAAACCATGAAATAGTGGCATTGCTGATAAATGGATGGAAATAGACAAAACCTGGTTAAGTGAAATTAGTCTGACTGAAAATAACAGGTTAAAGCTCTTCTCTCATATGTGGAAGTTAGAGCAAAATAAGGGAAAGAAAGCAGTGGGAGAGGGAATTGGCTATCACAAAGACACAGGAAAGATGGGTGAAGTAGAAGAGGAGGAAAGGAAGGGAAGAAAGAAGGGAAAGGAGAAGAAGTATGGAATGAATTGAACAAAATCATGTTATATGCATACGTAAATGTACCAAAGGGGATTTCACCTTTAAATATGTAGAAAATGCCGATCAAAATAAATAAATAAAGAAGTGAAAGGAAGATCAATAGAGTAGAGGCAGGAGAATAGGGGGAAGGAGGATGAGAGGGAGAAGAGGGGTAATAGAGATTGAAATAAAATTCCTTGCATGTATTATTTTGTCAAAATGATACCAAATACTATATATAATTATAATTCTCTAATAAAAAGATGATACTAAAAATTTAAAATACAAGGGTTATACATATTAAGTATACTTTCCCATAATGTCCCTCTTGATGGATTAGTTCAAGTTTTTCCAAGAATAGATACTTTCAGATTGAATACTAAAAGTGGAAGTTGTTATAAGATAGGACTAAAAAAAAGGCACTTATAATAACCAAAAGCATGTGGTTTTACATATTAACTTGACAATTTCTGAAGTTAAAAATTCAATTCTATGTAGAATGAAACTGAGTTTGAAAGTATAAATCAGAATACGAATATTAAATGTAACAAGAAAAAACAGACTAATAAGAAAAAAACAGGGGACAAAAGATGGGATGTAACAGATATTGGAAGTGTGTTAAATTTTCCATCCTTGTAGCAGGGAACCAATAACACTGGTTAACATTACTAAGTCAAGAAATGGACTAACGAACTTCATAGAATATAATGCACCAGTGACTGAAAAATATATGGAAAAAAGGTCCTACTTAATCACAGAATTACAAATTATTCACCAAAATTGATTAAGATTTTTAGAAAAAAATAACAGTGCTAACAAAGGTATGTGAATAGTGTTATTGGAGCAAGCCATTCCGGAAGACAATGTCACAGCAAGTATCAAGAGATCACATCCTTGATCCTGCTGACACTTTCAGATTTTTGGCCTCTAGCAGTATGAGAATAAATTTCTGTTATTTTTCAGGGAAAGAAAAGATATGTTATTTGTCTTAGTATTTTCAATTCCAATAATATAAGTCAGGAAAAACAGATTTGCACAAAGACATACAAAGAGATGTGATGTTCATTCATTAAATTAAAAGATAAGTGAGATCATCTGAATATATATATATATATATATATATACAACATAGAAATGGTTCAACAATAATATACTCTGGAATGATAAGGCATTTAAAATCATGTTTTAAAAGAATAGTTATTAAATTATGAGTATATAAATACCATCAATAAATTAACAGAAAAAAAACAAGAAAGCAAGATGAACATTATGAGTGCAGCACAGGTACATATGTTCATATTCAAAGGAAGAAAACTATGTATTCACGTAGATATGAGGGGATGAAGATAAGAAAGACAGGAAATTCCAGCAAAAGTCATGCATCAAAACATATAATGGCTGTTATCTCTGGTTGGAGCAATTATGGATGATGTCTAGTCACTTCTTGAGTTACTTCTTTTGTGTTTTTCTATATTTTCCAACATCTCTGTAATACTAAGTGGTGGGAGCAGATACATAAAATCCTAATGGTAATTATCTACTCCATGCATTAGGATTTTAAATAACTTTGATTTTCTTTGAATATTCTTGTGAATCCAAATTGAAACTTTGATTCAATAAATATTTACTGAGTGTTGATGTGTATTCAGAAACTACTCAAAGCACTGGGCACAGGTATAAGCAAAACAAAACAACAACAACAAAAATACAACCTGTGGCCTTGTGGAGCTTATATAGTAGTAGGGCAAGAAAGAAAGATAAAATTAATAAGAAAAATAAGTAGCACATCACCTGATGATTAGTATGCAGAGGCGGAAAGGTGGAAGTACAACAGGAAGTGAGGTCATGATTTCTCTGCTGAGAGATGGTGTTAGAGGAATGGCCTGAAGGAGTGAGCAGCAATGGCTGGGGAAAGAACAAAGGAATGCCAAGTACAAGGGCCTGATGTTAGCAGTGGGCCTGGTCTGGGGGCACAGCAGGTGGGTAGAAGAGGAAACAGGATTCCAAAGCATGTACACCAAGAGAGTCTCAGGTCCCCACCCTCCACCCCAGGTGAGGTAAGAGCTTTGATCGAATGTGTGACAATATTTGGCAACCGGGAGAAGGGATAACAAATGGAGGCTATGGGAATATCCAAGCAAAAATGGCAAAGATCGGTCCAGTATCTGGCACGAGACTTGACACAGAATATTGTTACTCAAATGAAGACTGTCAAATCAAGTCATCTAATATGATTTATTTTACAGTTTTTCTTCTTCAGGTAATCATTTTCAAGTCATACAACGTACTTCATTGGAGTTTTCAGTTACTACCTCTCTCTGCTCCTCCTGGGGTACTCCCTCAACTTTAGATCACCAAGCTTTTTCATACATTGCACTGGTAAATGAATGTCTACTCCAGACTCCATCGCATCAACTATGGATATATGACTTCCCATCTGTATTTTTCAGAGCAATAGTATTTCTATTCTACTGTGTTTTCAATACATTTGATTATATTTTCATATACTAGATATTGCTCAAGTTTAGAATTTTTACTAAACCTATTCACTATTTCTACTTTTTAAAAAATGTTTTTGTGGGCTGGAGTGGTAGCTCTGTGATTGTGGCGCTTGCCTGGCATGCACAAGGACATGAGTTCAAACCCCAACACGCCATACACAATGAAGTGTCAGAGGAATGAAATTCACGTGAAAAACTTAATAAAATTGATTCTGTCTTTAAAAAAATAAATAAAAATGCTTTTGCTTTTTAGTTTGACTAAAAAGGAAGGAGAAGGAGAAAGAAAAGAAGGAGAAGGAGGATGAGGAAGGGGTTTCTCATTGCCAAGGAAAATAATAAAATCAAGTCATAAAAATCAACATGATGAAAGCAAAATTCAAAATTCATCCATTGACTATCAACAGATGGCAAGATTAGGATATAAACGGGAGTCAAATATCAGTGTGTAATATTTGTAATCAAAACCAAACCACCAACACTTCATATAGGAGAAAAGGCAATGTTCCAATAAAATCCCAACGCATTCAGAAAAGATGCACAGTGTGGAATTATAGTCCTTAATTTTTTTATAGAAGAGCAAAAAATATATTAGCTTAGCAAGAAGTTGTTAGATGAGCCAGAGTCCCATTCCAATTATTTCGATTGAAGATGTATTTATGAAGTGAACTATGACAAAACTCATGATGAAAAGTCATATAAGAGGTCACTATAGAAACCTCCAACTGACTCTAGGGTTAGACTCAATTTTATCAAGAAAATTTTTCAGAGTCAGCCCTCATCGTGTAGATGGAATAATGATTTGGGAAAGGGGAGAAGCCAGTGCTGCATTGCAGTGGTCCGATTTCTGCCTAAGCAACCAGTGAGCACTGGCAGCCGTGGCTGCGTCTAAGCAAGGACAGGCTCCTGCTACGCTCTGGACTTTGAATGCTGCCCCCCCCCCCAACAGGCCCAAGTGCTAAAGCAGAGGGAGGTGATGGAGCCCTGAAGAAGCGAGGCTTTGTGGGAGGCCTTTAGATCAGTGGGGTGTGTCCCTGAGGGGATCATGGGACTCTGGTCCCTTCCTCACTCTCTTTTTTAACTCTAGGTTGTAAGATGAGCAGTTTTGCTCTGCCACGTGTTCCTGCTGTGATGTAGCTGCCCCACTACAGGCTCAAAGTAACAGGACCAACCGATCACAGACTGGAACCTCCAAAATCATGAGCCAGAATAGAACTTTTCTTTTTGGAAGTAAATTTCTGCAGGCATTTGTTATGTTAACCCAAAGTTGACTAAAACACTTCCTTAGCTTTGTTCAGGCTGCTTTGGCAAATACTTTACTATCTTTCATTCATTCTGGTTCCTAAATTCTCTCACATCAGTATCTCTAATCCACTGACAAATCAATATGTTTTAGGTATCACATTAGCTTGGGGTTCTAATACTAATACCCCCACTATTCTCTCCTTCCTCTTTACCAGGCTCTCCTCTATTGAATTGTCCTCTGTACTGTGAATGGAAACTCAAGTGTCTCCGAGAGATCAAAAAGAGGGACAAATTTAAAGACTGAAACTCTTCTTCCAAACAGATATTCATGGCAGTATTATTCATAAGATCAAAAAATGGAAATAATCAAATATCCATCAAATCCATCAACTGACTAATGGATAAATAAAATGTTGTATATTCACACACTGGAAAATAATTCATTCACAAAAAGGAAAAAATAATGCTATATAGAATAACATGGATGAAATTGAACTTTGAAAACATTATGTTAAGGGAAATAAGCCAGCAGCCAGCTTATATAATTCCATTTATATGAATATCCAGAATGGGCCAATCCACTATACAGAAAGTTGATTAGTGATGGGTCGGGGAGGGCTGGTGGGAGTAGGAAACTGATACAAGGTTTCTTTTCTTGGTGTTTAAAACACTCTGGGATTAGTGGCGATGACTGTGCAACTTTGTGAATATACTAGAATAACAGAGAATTATTCACTTTAAAATGATCACTTCTGTGGTACGTTCAGCACAACCCTACTAAAAAATAAACTTTACAAAATGCAGTGGAACAATTTCCCCCAAAAAACAATGCATTTTTATTACATCATAATTCAAAGAGTCTTTGTCAAAATAAATTCCATAGATAAAACTGCAAGACAAAAAAAGATGGTGTAGGTGATTTCCAATGAATGTAAAAACAGTACATCCATCACATGAAGAGCTCATTAAAGAATAAAAGGTAGAAAAATATGGGGAAAGAACATGAGGTGATAATTCACATTGGAAACACAGACAAACATTAACAATAACAAAAAATGGTCAACCTCACCAATAACCAAGAAAATGCTTATAATACCAAGATGCTATTTTTTATCCATCAATATAATAAAGATTTTAAAAATCAATTCCTGGGCTGGATCCGTGGCTCAGCGGTTTCGGCGCTTGCCTGGCAAGCACAAGGACCCAGGTTCAAACCCCAGCACCATGTATAAAACTAAGTGTTGGAGGAACGAAGGCCATGTGAAAAACTAAATAAAGTTGTTTCTCTCTTTCTCTGTCTCTCTCACTGTCCCTCCCTTTTTATTTAAAAAAAAAAAATCAATCCCAGCTTTCTCTTATCCTACTAAAGGTGATTAAATGGACACACACAGTTGCGAAGAGCAGCTGGGCACTGTGCCAGGAGAAGGGAGCAGGAGATGAGTAACCTGCAATTTGCTTTGAAGAAATTCAGGCTGATGAGGAGAAACAAAAGCAAATCAATGCGATAATCTCTTAGCTACCCTGAGAGAAATAAGAAGAGACAATGGCTCAAAGAAGGGAAGGGTCAGTCCTTCCCTGCAGAGAGGAAGAGGATCTGGGAAGAGGGTGTGGGCGCCTGAGAGCTCTGTTCTGAAAGACAGGTTGGTGAAGGCAGACTGGAGGGGTCATCCCAGCACATTAAAATTCCCCTGCGTGGTCGATCCACCTGGAGCTCGGGATCCAAGAGCGGAGGGTGGCATGAGACGTTCACAGAGGTGTGCACAGGTGGGGTGTCCCTTGCACCAGCTCACTGTATACAGTAGGCAGGGCAGAACCTAGCATTGGATAGAGAAGTAAATACATATCAGTAAAAAGAATGAATGAAAGTTGGACTGCAGTGTCCACCGGAGGCTTAGGGGGCAGGGCAAGCACATGAAGCAAAACCACAAGGAGTCAGAAGGACAACTGACAGGTAAAGGCACTGACAAACGGCCAGAAAGAAGGAAACTGAAGCCCAGCTTTTCCCTACAGAAAACAAGTAATCAGATCAAACGAAACCTTTCACAGCTCACTAACACACGAGCCTTCTCTAGCGTTTCACTCTGCAGGGAAATGTGCAGGGAAATGAATTCTGTTTCATCATGGCAAATCTGGAGGCAAATCCCCAACAGTAGTTCTTACCAAAAACATAGCATTGCAGATGGGCAAAATCCATGTTTTCTGCTTTACAGTTACAAGAAGACTATAAAAGACGGTTTTAGGATTGCTCTAGGCTATAATATCACTGCCTGTTTCTGATTTTCTAGTTCTGTAATTTTTCTGTGACACATAAAATATTTTCAGTTGTTCTAGGTCTTCACTCTCTTCTGATTTGTAAGGGATTTCTCCATGCACATTCTATAAAGGGCAGATTTCATAGGGATAAGACACATGGTGGCCTTTAGGGTTGTACAGATTTTATACCCACAGTTTGTTCTAAATTAAGCCTCTAGCCAAGGAAAAAGAATGAGGCTGTAAGCAGCAGACATTTGGTGTTCCATGAAATTAACATTGGTGAGTGAGTGAGTGTGTGTGTGTGTGTGTGTGTGTGTGTATGGGGTGAGGGGAGAAAATATGAACAACAGGCTGTCTTTCTTGGGTACATATGATCAAAAGTGTATAGATAAAAACAGACCCAAGAGACTGGATTAGAGCTTTTGTTTTTTTAACTGAAAAAGATAATAAGGCTTAAATGAAAGATTTAACTGAAGGATTAAGTCTCTCTGGTCGTCATGTTAGGAACTGACAGGGTAAGAGAACAGGTTAGGTCAAGCCCTTGCCAATTCAATCTGACATGAGCTTCTTGGAGTGGAGTCCTATGTCCAATTCCTTTGTCCCTGGAAATGCCCTCACTTCAGGAAAAGCCTGAGACCACCTGCGCAAGACATATACTGAGAGAGGAGAAAGAATCAAAGTAAGGGTTTGAACAGAGTTTCAGTTAAAGAAATTGGAAAGCCAACAGAAGATAGCATGTTTACAGGGCGAGTAAGGTTATGCACACTGACGATGCTCCTAGCAGGCACAATATTCTCACACACCCTCCCCAGACCTCACCCGTGGTAAAGATCCAAACCCAGGTCTGTCCTCAGGACACATCTTTCTTCTCTAGTAGCCCGTTGGATACTCACTCTCTCATACCTTCTAGGCCACAGGCAGGAAGATCACATCAGTATCTCACAGCTCCCCATGTCCCTTCCCAGCAATCAATCATACTTTTCTAACTCTCTGAAGAAGCCCTTCCTGGTCACTGCTCACCACCTTGCTCCACAAACCTGCTCTCATCCACCATTTTCTCCCCAGCAGTTGACACTATCCAAGCTAAGAAACGAGATGTTCTAGATGCCATGCTGGTCTAATATTTTCCAGGCAGCCATAGATAGATATAGGTTACTCCAACATCTCTGGAATACCTTACTCCTCTCTTGCTGACTATGATATTCCACGACTTAGTCTTAGGTCAGGACAGGAAGAGCCTTGGAAGATAAAAATCCGGGTCCTCTTCCGCACCAAGAACATTTTCTTTGATGGGGCTTCCTGGGCCAAGTAAAAAGTTCGAAACAAAGAATGTTAATTTCAAAAAAGATTCTTTTTTCTGGACCAGATCTAAAGGAGAAAATATGGAACTGGACATCCCAGAAAAGGACTCAAAGATCCTCTTGAAGGCAAACTGTGACAAGGAGATTTTCCTCTGAGGTGCACATCAGTGTATCAATGTGATTTTCATGGCAAAGATAGCACACCCAGGCGAATATAGCAAACCATCCCAGGAAAACAAAGAGACCAAGACAGGGAATTCAGAGCAGCTTGTTTCTATATAAAATTTTCAAGAGGATTTGCAACTCGGAAAAGAACTAGTCTCATGCTTAAATGGTTATCAGTCCATCAAAAGCTCAGACTTTAGAAAAGAGAATCAATAAGACAGGAATGTATTTTGAGAATTTTAAAGTTTTCTATTAAAAAGGCAGCATGCAGGATATAGTGGTATATGCCTAGAATCCCTACTACTGAGAAGGCTGAGCCAGGAAGATCACAAGTTTGAAGCCAGCCTGGGCAACTTAACCAAACTGTCTCAAAATTAAACACTAAATAAGAAGGTTTTGGCATGTAGTTCAATGTACCCTTGGCTTCAATTCCTAGTAACACACATATACACACACACAAAGGCAGCATTACCAAATTAATGCCTTCAAGCTGTCTTCTAAGGGTAAAATGTTTAGTCTACCAATCCCAGGAAATTAATTGTGTTTTAGTAGAATAATGTCAGCAAAGCAAAAATGGCTGACAATTTTTGTTCTCTGAATCAGCTTCATTAACTTTGTGTCTTTGTTTATATATGAAAAAAGTCAGGGTGGATTTCCGAGATCAAAATTATTATCTTCCCTGATTTGTAAAACAAAAATTTCAGAAGCAACTCAGTACAAAATGTCAAATATAAGAACTCAAATATAAAGCAATCGGATTAAAAGGAGTCATCAAAGAACCCAGGCCCAGGCCTCCAGTCAAAGAAAAAGCAATCCTAACAGACCAAAAAGTCAAAAGGCCTCAAGACAAATGATCAATCACTAACCAAATCTTCAAATCTAAGAGAGAAGCATCCCCACTCTATCATCTAAATGACTTATGTGGCTTCTGAAGTCTGTCTTGTGACAAAAATCCCACATGCCCTAGTTTTCATTGCATGCCAAACAATACCATTTACTGACCCAGTCCACGTATATAACAAAACATGATTCAGAAAGAAGGCTCTTTTACGTGAAATCCAGCCACCCTCACTCATTCACACTGTTTGAGTTTGGTTCACCAAGATATTTGCTTGGCAACTAATAAGCCATTTAGGCTACTGATGGTACCTGCTGTTCTGGAATGGGAAAAAAACACAGTCAAATACACATGTCTTTAATTATGTGCTGCATTTTAACTCTCAGATGGAAAGGAACAGAACTAACCACAAAGATTGTGTCTATAAAGGATCCAGGGCTCTACCGTGCCAGCAGATGCATCTTCCACCTTTGAAGACCTGGCCTTCTTTCTATAGCAAGTCATTCCACATTAGCCCTAAATCTGGAGCAAAGCCCTCAGACAGAGCACCCACAGCAGAGGCTGCTGAGCAGCTTGCTTGCCCAGGGGCAAAGGCAGTGAGCATGGGAGCAAAGATGAACTGGACCAGGGAATTAATAGGGAAAATATAGAGAGATCTGTCTTGACTCTCAGATTCCTTGTTCTCATTTAAGACCTGGTGGGTCCCTTTGACCTCCTGGTATTTCCTAGGAGGAAGTAAAATTCCAGTTTTCTATTTCCCTAGAGAGAGGTTGTTACTACCTTTTTCAGTAACTGGACTGCACGGAACAAGCAGGATTTACAAAGCAGGAGGGGACTCAGTTGGGTTCATACCCCAGTTCTGTCACTAATCAGCTGTGTGACTTCTGGCAAGCAAACTAACCTGCCAGGCCTGTTTCCTCATCTGTAAAAGAGAAAATGATGCGGCAGACGTTTAATAAATTCCTTAACTGAGAAGCATTTAGTGCAGAGCACCTAGGAAAAGAAAACAAGTATTTACTACTTGTTTTTATTGTTTATCTATTACCTTTAATCCTTAGCTGAAATATTGCCACAGAAAACTCAAATAATTATCTCACACATGGCTAAGGAGGAGGGCCAAAGGGAAACCCATCCTGGAATTGCAAGTTCTTCCAAACTTCTGCCAACAGTGATAACCCAATGCAAGACCCAGACAATCAGGCATTACATGGGAGGACTGTGCCCACACCTGGCTTGGTGAATAGCCTCCATCCACTCTTTACCATCCTGCTCCTCCTCACAGCGCAGCTCCAGTGGCTTCTGACCTTCATGGCCAAAAAGAACAGTGAAGTAGTACTGGAAAGGAAAAAAAAAAGACAAAAATTTAGTTTTGTTTTTCAAACGTAAAAGCCTAATAACACAGTATATGCCTACACGAGATACATATTTACAAAACACATCAACGTTATGTAAATCATATTTCAAGCATATCACTTCTGGTCCAGTTAGTAATTACTGCAGCTAGAAGACTACATAGACTACATCTTAACTCTCAGGAAGCATCAAGCCACAGGGGCTGGAGTGATGGCTCAGCAGTTATGGTGCTTGCCTGGCACGAATGAGGATGTGGGTTCAAACCCCAGCACCACAGAGCAACAGAAGCCACATGAGAAACTAAACAAAATTGGTTCTCTCTTTCTCTCTCTCTCACTGTCCCTCTCTCTCTCTTTAAAAAAAGTCAACCCACAACTCCACTGTACTGTGCATTTTTAAACCAGTACAAAAAGAACATTGCACAGATCTGACTTTAAAGATTATTGATATCATGAAATTTTTTTCCAAAAAAGTTTTTTTGGGGGGATGTGATAAAACTGCAGGGACACATATCTATAACACTGCACTGGCTAATTCTGTTATCTGTTCTACTCTATCTATTCCCCATTCTGGGAAAAAATCTACCTAAAATTATATTGAATCACTTCCATTTTCCTCTTTTTCAATCTTAGTAGACAGCACCATTGCTTATCCCTTATTTTCCCAGACAGATCATACTTGATATGGGAGGGAAATCTAATCGTCATCCTGGGGGCTAATACATGATCAGAATTTCTTTTGGGTAGAAGTGCAATCTGAGTTATTGTCAAACAAAAGGAATTGGGTTTAAGTAGAAAAAAAGTTATAGGACCATTTATCAGGGTGAAATGATTTCTCTGAAATATGAACTTTATTCATGATCATCTCTTTATTCATGATTACTGAAAACTGGAAGCAACCCAAATATCTTTTAATAGGTGAGTAGATAAAGAAATGTTGGTATATTCTTATGAGGAATACTACTCAGCAGAAAAAAAGCAATAAACCTTTGATAAACCCAGACGCTTGGATCCCTGCAAAAGCAACACGTCTAGTAAGAGTCCTTCTCAAAAGGTTGTGTATGGTATGATTCCTTTTGTGTGATATTTTTGAAGTAGTGTCAGAGAACAGATCAGTGATTTGGGAGAAAGGTCAGTGTGGGAGTGTGGGATGGTAAAGGGACAGTGTGAGAAAGTTTTGGGGTTGATAGAACAGTTCTGCAGCATTATGGGGGTTACACAAATCCAAATAGGGGTTCAAATTTATAGAACCATGGACCAAATATGGTTAATTTTATATTACTGATTTTAAAACTTTAAAAATTATAATTGATCACCCAAGGTTCTCAGGAGGTCCAAAATACAACAAATCATATAAACAAGACTCATAGACTCCTAAATTCATACTGGACCACCAAACCACTTTGTATTCCAGCAAAGGTAGATGTGAAATGGGTAATCTCACAACTATATGAAGAGTTCATGGACCACAGCTACAAAGAAGATTTTTTTTTAAATCTTGGGATAATCTGTTCACTTGTGGAGAATTCTCATGTAAAATACATATGAATACCTGGTTTTGAGTTTTCTCTGTTTTAGATTAAGTGACAAATGTCTGAGCTGAAGATACATTGCCCTCTGACAACATTTTTGAGCAACGATATACAGTAGATCACAACAAATCAGTACAGTCTCAAAAGTCTTTAAATTGTGATTAACTAGATGGGACATGTGAAGTTCTGCTCTAGTCTTTGAAGTTCAAAAATGCTTTAGAACCAGCTGCAAGATCCATAAAAACTAACAGTATCCCCAGAGTAAATATCCATCTACCTCATTTTATTTCTAAGCTCTTTAGAATATGTAATCTCCAATTTCCTGGCCACCATGAATTTACCTAGGACAAAGTAGCAGAAAAGCTAAAAGAAAATCCCAAACATATATAGTTAAGCTTAAGTGGAGGAAGGAAAAAAAGAGGAATCCTTAGGTTCTAGAAACGAAGAAAAAGGCAGAACAAAAAGCATGGGAATAAGGCATAACACGAGACCTTATTGACTAGGAGACGGAGCTCTAACATCCATGGAGGCTGGGTCGTGTTTTCTTGAGCCTGCACAAGACAACCAAGTCGGAATCAAGACCCATGCATAACACCAGGACACATGAACGGTTGCCACCTCTGTACAACAGAAACCAGAAAAAACTCCACCCCAAATCCACTGTATACCAGGATCATTTCCAAATGCATCCAAAATTTTGGTGCAAAAAAATTAAACCAAACAAATATATTTTTACACAATTGACTGACCACTGTATCTCTAAGTAGGAAAAATTATACTATAATTTGAAATCCTGAAACATTAAAAGATCGATGATTTGATTACTTAAAAACCTACATAACAAAACCACTGAAAACGTATAAAGATGTGACAAACTAGAAATATACGTATAATTGATATAAAAGTGATAATGTCCTTCAAGTATCAAGATAATCATGTGATTGTTTTCTTTAGCCTCTTCATACGGTAAGTGTTTTAACAGATTTCCTAATATTTATAATCTCTGTACCTGTGTTAATTTTATACTAAGCCAATTTTTGTTGTTGTTTTCAAAGTCCTGGGCATTAAATCCAGGGGCATTCTACAACCGAGCTACAACCCAAGCCCTTTATTTTTTATTTTGATACAGGATCTCACTAAACTTCTCAGGCTGGCCTTGAACTTTCAATCCTCCTGCCTCAGCCTCCAAGGTAGCTGGGATTAGATGCATGCACTATTGTGCCTGGATAATAACTCAATTTTTAACTGTGTGGTGTTTTAAAAATAATTTTCAGCCTACAGAAAATATGTAAGAAACCAAAATACAGTTTAACATTGATATTGACCAAATTACATTATATTACATGGATGTATGAATATGGAACAACAAATTCCACCATTATATGCAAATACAATGCACCAACAAAAAATTATGTTACTGTAAAAGTAGTTTAAAAACACTATTCTTTAAATATAGAAAGAAAACATTAAAAATAAAATGATAGAAAAAAACATTAATCAAAAGATATAATTGGACTATAATATCAAATGTGATAAAGAGGGTCACTATATTAATAAAAGATTCAATTTATCAGGAAGTATAGCAGTCCTAAAGTTTTATACACCTAATAAGACAATGTTAAAATATTTAAAAAATAAAAACAGAACTAACTGGGGAAAATGAAAAGTACCTCATTATGTTTGGATTTTAACATGGGTTTCCACTCAGTTCTATCTTCCAGGACCCTCAAGATGCCTGGACCAGAACCTGTTGCTCTTTGGTCAGCATATCTAATTTCCCGTCCTATGGTGATTTGCTGATACAGTCAAAGAGCCTCTCCAACAGCTTCTCTTTCTTTCTCTAAATTCTGGGATACTAAAGACAAGACACCCTATGTGTGTTGCTCCTTTCGGATGCCCCAGTTGAAGGCTTTGAGCCTGATTCTCATTCCAACCCATTCCTTGGAATGCTCTTCAGGGATTCTGCCCTGTAGCTCTCAAATTCCCAGTGCCTCTGCCTACTACAGAGTTCACACCTGGGGCTTCAGGTTTTTCCATAGCAGAAAGCATTTTTATCCTTCTTCTGGACCACGAAAGTTTCTGTAATATTTTTACAAATAGCTACACCATTTTAATTTTTATAAAACCTATTTTATATTTCACTGATGATTAAAGCAAGGGTAGACAGGGATTATAAGAACAGGATATTTTAATGTATCTACTCTCAACGCTCTGTTAACTGTGATTACCAAAATAAATACAAGTTTTTTAAAAGCATCTGTGTAAGAAAGGAAAAGTAGATAAGTAGTTGCCAGAAGCCACAGGGAAGGGAGAATGGGGAGTGACTGCTAATGGGTGTGGAGTTCACTTATTTATTTTAATTAACAGACTTTCCTCTTTAGAGCAAATGGGGTTTACAGAAAAAATGAGCAGAAAGTACCGGGAGCATTCATGCACCTCCTCCCACGCAGTTTTCTGTTATTAACATTTTGCACGGATGTCGTACATTTGTTAGAACTGATGAACAAATACGGATCCATGTAGTGCACATTAAGGTTCACTCTGTCTATACATTGTGGGCTTAACAAATGCATGACGTTATGCATTTCCTGTGACTGAGTTTTCTTCTGGGGAGGGTGAAAATGATCTGCAATTAGATAGTGGTGATGGTTTCCCAACCTAGTGAATATACTGAACCCCACTGAATTGTATACTTAAAAATTGTGAATTTTATGATATGATTTATATCTAAAATTTTTTAAATGGGAAAAAAATAAGCAGGAAGAAATGGCAGGGGTGAGGGAAATAGCTACACGCAAATTCTTTGGATTACCAGTTTCTAGGCACTCATCCATTTGGGAGATCTTTTCTCCCCAAGTCTTTCAGCTTTCAAAAGCTGCTTTACTTTGCTCTGTCCTTTATTTGGCAATTGTTGATTGAGCTGCTGCTACTACTGATAAAACATTGTGTTAGGCCTGTGGAGGATAAAAAAAAGTTAATTCAGCCTACCTTCTGCCCTCTAAAAACGGCCTTTGAGTCTTTAAAAATAAATATACAGCTTTTCCAGTTCACTCCATTGGTCATACACTTTTACCAACTTACATGGGTTTCCTACTTAGATTTGCAACATTAGCAAAGGTGCCTTGGAGTTGTAGCAGCAGCCAGTAGTTACTTCACCGACGGTCTCCAAGCCTTCTCTCTCCCTATTCTGCTGTTATCTACTTATTTCTTGATTGTCTGTGCATTTGTGGTGTTGAGAATGGAGTGAACACACTTGGGGTCATGAGTTCCGGGGAGGAGGTTTATAAACACCCCCACTAGGTTTAGTGGAGTGTTTCCTAGGCAAAGATTTGGATGAGGGGACAAAGGCTCCTGGGGACATACTGCAGAGTCTTGGCCCTAGAAGATCATCAGGGGAACCTAAGTAAAGAAGAGAATAAAAGTCTCCTTTAACAGTCAGGAGGAAGAGCAGAGGCCTGAGAGAAACAAAAAAGGGAAGCAGAACGGGTAAAGGAAGGAAGGGAGGAAGGAAAAAGGAAGGGAGAAGAGGGTTTGTTTAATTTTGCAAAGAAAATACAAACCAAACAGCTAAACTCTCCTTGTGAGGGGCGAAATCCCCATTTCTAACTACTCTGAGGTGGGAAAAGACTTTGGAGACTCTTTCCACTCCAGTACCCCAGCTACAGGTGACAGCACCAGTCCATATTTCATGTCTGAGAATCACACAATGGTCTTCCAGCATAACTGAACATTAAGATGGGATTTTGTGTCCGTGTTTTGGCTACTTCCTTAACTCAACAAACAAAAACCAGTGCCCATGTGACAAGGTGAGGTCAGCATGTCAGACTTGGAAAGGACGTGGCTAAGAATGATTTTGACCTTCACTCACTCAAGGACACGAAAGTATAACATTTGGAGTGGTCAAATTCCTGGAGATTAGAGAAGATTTCTTCACAGGGAACCGTGTGTGCGGAGCCACGTACCTGCCACCCCACCTGCTCCCTACACACACCCCAAGGAGCTTGCTCAGAAGCATTCTTGGGTTTTCCCAAGTTGGTGACTGTCCATAGGTAAGAATCTAAAGGCCTGGGAAGTGCTTGCCTGGAGAATAAAAGGCAGATGCTGCATTGGGGGAAGTAACAGCTCCACCAAGGGCAAATCAAAGGGCAGTGTTTTCTTTGACTCAGGAATCAGCCACACCCAAGCGAGCCAGGCTGGCTCATTGACCAGCCAGCTAAGAGGGTGAGCAGCCAGGGGCACAGGAGGGGATCACAGCAGATGAGGCAAGGAGATGTCTCCTGTGGAGAGGGGGAGGCAATCCCAGCAAGGAGGAGCTCCTGCAAATAGGACATCATCAAAAACGGAGCTTTTAACTCTGGCCACACACAGAGCGAACCCATGCCAGATGGTCCAACTTGGAAAAGCGGGAGCCACCCAGAAAGCCAGACAGGAGAGCCAGGGACAGAGCAGCAGCCGGAGCCCCTCTTGCCCTGCAGCGAGCTCCAGCCAGGCAAAGGGATTTAGACTACTACATCTGAGGCTGCACGTGTTAATTACCAACAGAGACTGTCTGGAAGGAAAATGGGACTGGGGAGCTTTTTATGATAGTATTGTAATCAGAAATACATTGGGTCTGCCCAAGACTTCATCCTGGCATTGATTGAAAAGAACATTGAAAAGAACAATTCCTACATAACGGCTCTGAAAGGGAGACCCAAAGACAAAAAGGGCTCTTTCTGTTGTCCCGCATCCCCTCACCCAGATCTGCTTATTCAGTATAACAGTTATATGCACATTTTGTTCAAATGAATTTAAAGCCTTCAGGTCAATAATCTTATTAACATCTAGTCCAGGAGACAGAAATTTTAGCACAATTTTACCAAAATGGGAAAAAAAATTTTTAAGAGACTTCTCAGGTTACCTGCACGTGTCATCAGAAATTGAGGACTCTGTGGCATGCCGTGAGATAATCCACCACACTTCCCCATGACAGTCCTGAACCCATGACAGCTGTCTTTAGTTCTTAAACCCCTAGTCATGGCAGAGGACAAATTTCTGTAAACCAGTGGGAAATAACCTGATAAAAAAGGCTGCTGAGAAGGGGAAGCTCGGAATTTAATATTGCATTCAATAAAGCTCCACTTAAATTTGAGAGAAAAAGAGTGGAAACAATAGATTAACCAGTCAGTTCCTTAAAGGGCAATCCTATGATGGATGGCATTTCAGTAACCGCTGGCTCTCAGCCAAGTCCAGTGCCCAGCCAGGGGAAGAAGCACTCAATGAACTGACCCCATCCAAGGCTGCAGAGGCACCCCCACAGCTGAACCCAATTAAAAGCCACCTTTCAACACAGCAAGGCAATTACATTAGCAGAGTACACCCAAAGGTTAAACTGTGTCTCAGGCACCAGGATGATGGGAAGACAGATGAGAAGTACATTTTACGTTTCCAGAAGTTAATTCCACGAATTCAGCTCAATCACAAAAAAATTAAACACAGCTTCTGTATGTGCCCACAAATTATTTATTTTTAGCCAATCATCAGAAAAGTCTCATTTGCATCATGTGGCCTTGCTGGGAAATGAACCTGGTGTGCCATGGATCTGTGTCTCAGACCTGGAGCCTCACAGTGTCCTTGAGTGTCAAAAATAGCAGTACCTGGTACTGCTCAGTGGTAGCACCTAGACAGCTTGCCTAGCATGCAGAGACCCTGGGTCTAAGCCCCCGCACCAAAAACAAATAAACAAACAAAAGAGCTGTGGTCCGCTGTGCATACGCAATGACTTCTGACCTGTCCCTCTGCCGGAATTCAGGACACCTTACAGAGACCTGGATCATCATAAAGTGAAAGGAAGAATTAATGGACTGATGACTTTGTTCATGTCTAAATTTAACATCAACGTCAGTGAGTTCTTTTGTTGTTGTTTTTGTCCCTCAGTATTCTCACCTGTTCACAAATTCATTTCCCCAGTCCAGTTTTCTCCCAGGCACCTGCCTCCGTTTCTACTATTAGACAGCATTTCAATTACATCCCAAACTGAACTCTCTCTTCCCCTTCCTTCCCTGCCTCCCACCAGCGAACACCCTCCTCCCACTCCCAGCCCTCATACACTTCTCCTCCTCCTGTCTTCCCTCTGCCCGGTGTATCTGTATCCCACAGCTGCCCCAAGTAGGAGCCCCAAAGGTGCCCTCAACTTCCCTTTCCTCCTCGGACCCCTGCACTTGGTTTCACCAAAGCTCCCACTGGGGAATCTCTTCTGGCACGTTGTACCCCTCACCTAGACTGCTGGAACAGCACACCTGACAGCTCTGAAAGTCTTCCCCTGTACGTTGCCCTACCTTACAACTGGGCTTTCTCCCTGCTTGCACACCAGCTACTGGCACAAGCCAAGGTCAGAGCCTCCCATTGCAGAGAGGATAACGACCCTCAGGAAGGAGGCCCAGGTGACCTAGAAGTCCCAGTGAACTGGGAACACAAGAAGTATGGAAAGGTGAAGAAGCAGATAGAGGAAGAAAGAGGTAGAGAGAAAAAGCAGAAAACAGGCAGAGACACACGCAGCACAGCCCCTCCCTGCCTCCGGGCTAAAATCCCAGAGAAGGGTGAGCAGTCCTCTCTGGGCCTCCAAGGGATGTCCTCTCACAGAACATCTTTGGGTCCCCTATCCTCATGATAATGTGGGTGGTGACACAATAGGGTGATCATATCATGTAAATCAGTAAAACTGGCATCACAGCAGTTAGGTCAAGAAAGGGCCTTAGCTGAGCTCCCTGGAGCCTCCCCAGCTTGTCTTGGTGTGGACATTCCCCAGCGGGCTGCAGAGGACTGAGAGAGGGTGCACTCTTGGACTGCACAGGGCTGTAAAGCCCAAGGACAGCTGGAGTCAGGAGATCAAAAAGCAAAACATACCTGAGAGAGAAAGTGCCACAAGTTACAGCAGCCCCACACTTCAGCCAGAGGTGCAAACAGAATGCCCAAGGCAGAACCAGAACAATGCCGGAGCCCAGTTCACACCAGCTAGGACCCGCCACCTGTGATACACACACACACACACACACACACACACACAGCCTCAAAGACATGTAAGCCCCTTTTCATTCAGTCAGCATCTTAGTGAAGCCCAGAGGAAAGAATGAATTCCCCCCAAAACCTTTTATATTACTGGATTCACTACTCCAATACTGAGCTGAGTTTATTATTTTCAATTAAAGGCAGTTTTTCATCCCCCACCTCCTCAGCAGCGAGGGGGTCTTAAGGAGCAAGATCAATTTAGAAAAATACTTTGCATATCTAAGTATAAATAAACTAAACTTGTGGCCCTGACTCCAATCTTTCCCAACTCTTACCATCCCAAAAAGGCAGCCAGAGTTTTCTTTCTGTAAGATAAATCTGAGCTGTCATGCCTGCTTACAAATCTTCCCTGGTATTTTCAAATTCTAGGAGCAAATCTTCCGGAGGCTGAATTTGCCCTTCACCCCTGGCCCCGTTCTCCACGGTTCACCTCATTTCTTCCTGTTTCTTCAAATGCACCCCATCCTCCAGCCACACCCACACACTGCTCCTTGCAAAAGACAAGCTCTCTCCTCAGCCTCATGCTATACCTGACTGAGTACAGCCTGTGGGGCTGTCAGACCTCTAATGAATCTCCACGCCTCCAAGTGGTAACTCACGTTGTGAGACTTGGTCAAGTTCCTTCACCCTTCTGATGAGCCCAGGTTTCTTCATGCGCAAAGTGAAGACACTGATACCAGTGGTGCGCCACATGATGTTTTGGTCAAGAACGGACCACATAAAGGATGGTGGTCCACTAAACTTGGATAGAGTTGAAAAATTCCTATCACCTAGTGTTTTTACTGTACATTTTCTACGCTGAGGTACATAAACACCAGCATTGCTTTACAACTGTCTTTGGTAGCAGTGAAGGAGCGTGCTCTAAAGGTCTGCCACATCAGAGCAATAGGCCTTAACACATTGCCTAGGTGAACGGGAGGCTAAACCATCTAGGTTGTATGAAGTACACACTATGTGATGTTCCCACAGTGACAATATTGCCTAAGGATACATTTCTCGGAACACATCCCCATCACTAAGCAACCCATGACTACACACCTTAAATTAGATGACAGCCAGGAACTGGCATCCAACAGGCATTTTAGAAATATTCTCTTCTCTATTAGAGTATCTCTTTGCCTTAAGGTACTTTATTTCTTTCTTCATCCCCAATCCCTTCTGAAATCTACATATTCTTACTGAATTTTGCAGATTCTTGTCACTAAAATGTAAATTCCCCTAAGAAAATTCTTCCTTGTCATCTTCTGGCAAAGAAGAGTCACCCACTTCTCTGGGTTTCAAAAACCCCATGCACCTTCTCCTACAGCTCTCAGAGTTGTCCATTTATGTGTCTCTTTTCCCTGCCAGCTTCGTTCTATTGTACCTTCAATGCTAGCACCATGCCAGGCACATAAAAAGCCCCTAAAAAAGTCTGGTGAACAACTGATCCTCAGTAAAGATCTATAAGGTGTAACTGACCTAATGAACTTCAATTAGTTGTTTTTCTTTTTTTAAAGAGAGAATCAATTTTATTTTTCCATCCAGTCTTTGTTTCTCCGATGCTCGGTTGTGTATGTGGTGGTGGGGTTTGAACCCAGGTCCTTAACATGCCAGGCAAGCGCTCCAGCTGCTGAGCCTGTGCTCCAGCTCCTAATAAACTTCAAACAGCCAGCTATGAAGATGAGTTTCATAACTATACAGTCACAACAGGTAGTCATCTGGGAATGGATTAGAGCGCTTTTTAACATATGATAGGCAAAATGTTCCAAGGAAAAAGAAGGTAACTTAAGCTATCAAATATCATTTTTTTCATCATATGCCATGAAAATCCAGAACATCACAATCATCTCACAAACCTCTAGTAGAGCAATAAGCAGGTATCCTAGGTCGGCATAGACACCAAAGATTCTCGCCTCTTACATTTGCGCTGCCACATTTATTGTGGAACTGGTTGCAAGAGTGATGATAGGGACACACCTAGGTTTCCACCATCAGATGAATGGACGTTAAAATTCAGCATATATACACAGTGGAATGCTCTATTCAGCCTTAAAACGAGAGGAAATTCTGTCAGGTATAGGACTCTAGAAGACATTATGCTAAATGGAATAAGCCACAAAAACAGATATCACAGGGCCTCACCTACATGTGGAACCTAAAACAGTTGAACTCATAGAAGCAGAGAATAGAATGGTGATTACCAAAGGCTGGAAGAGGGTGATGGATATGGAAAGGGGAGATATTGACAAAAGGTTTTAGCTAGAAAATCAAAACTGCACTAGTTTTATCTCACCCCAGTCAGAATGACAGTCATCAAGAATACAAATAATACTAGTCTCACCGAATTGGAAGCAACACATAATCTAGTGGAACCATAGATATGTAGGAGCGGGGTGGGAAGAGGCAGGAGGGAGGGGAGAAAGAGGGATGATAGGGAGGGATCTAGGGGGGATCAATAATGTAGCCTACTCTTTACCACTCCCCAGAAGCCAAATAATACTTATGCAATCATTTAATTCTGGAAAATGCACAATTATATACATACATACATATATGCATACATTAATATCTGTTATAAGAGGGAAATATGGAAGAGTCAAGAGACTGAGATGTGAGTGATGGGGTGACTCTGGATTAGAATCAGGGGCATATCATATTGTGACTGCATATGCATTTACGATTGTACAGCAACACAACTCCTCAATAAAATTTTAAAAAGAGAATATAAATAATAAATGCTGGAGAGGATGTGGGGGAAAAGAACACTATTACCCTGTTGGTGGGAATGTAAATCAATACAACCACTATGGAAATCAGTATGGAGATTCCTCAAAAGACCAGGAATGGAACCACCGTATGACCCAGCTGCATCACTTCTTGGTATTTATCCTAAAGAATTAAAGTCATCATACTATAGTGATACATGTTTACCCATGTTTATCACAACACAATTCACAATAGCCAAACCATGAAACCAGCCTAGATGTCAACAGATAAATGGATAACAAAAACGTGTACATATACACAATGGAGCCTTATTCAGTTTTAAAGAAGAACTGAATTACATTCTTTGAAGAAAAATGAATGAAACTTGAGAGCATTATGTTAAGTGAAATAACCCAAACTCAGAAAGTCAAGTGTCATTTGTTTTCTTCATACATGGAAGGGAGAGAGAAAAAAGGAAAAATAGCAGAGGAGGGGGGACCTTCATGAAATAGATGGAGACTAGTAGAAGAAAAGGTGGGGATCTGAGGAAGGAGAAGGGAGAATGGGGAAGTACCTTGGAACTGAAATCAACCAAATTGCTATGTGCATGTACAACCATGTCTATGAATCCCACTACTATGTATAATTATAAGGCACCAACCTTT
This sequence comes from Aplodontia rufa, assembly GCA_004027875.1. Classification (NCBI taxonomy): domain Eukaryota; kingdom Metazoa; phylum Chordata; class Mammalia; order Rodentia; family Aplodontiidae; genus Aplodontia; species Aplodontia rufa. The sequence goes on from PVKS010000517.1 coordinate 72,391, forward strand.
GAAACTTTTAAAAAGTTTTAGCTAGTCAGGAGAAATAAGCTCTAGTGATCTATGGCAACTATAACAAATAAGAACACATTGTACATTTTGAAAGTTCTAGAAGACTAGATTTTCAATGTTTTCACCACAAAAAAAAAAAAGATAACTATGCAAGTTGATAGATTTGCACTTTTTTCCCCAAAGGATTAGAGAGGGTTACTTAGGAAAGTACACACTTATTCAAGGGAGAATGAGGGTAATCTCAAGATTTAAACCTTAAAGATAAGCAGGAAGTACGTTCAAGGGAGAAAGCAGGCTCTCACCAGAGGGAGAGAGACAGCAATGGATTTGTTAATCAGCCTGATTTAATCATTGTACATATGTAAACATCTATCAGTTAGAAATAAGTACTTCTTAGAAGATCCTTACATCTTACCTATGAGGACCTTGGAAAAAGAAAAAATGAACATACCCAGGAAATGTAAAGGTTCAGGGTCTTTTGGTATCTAAAACGTTAATGACTTTTCATTTTCAGTTTTCTGACTTTTGTTATAGTGCGCTTGCTGATGTTTATGCTACATGTCACTGCAGAGAGAACAAATGTAACCCGATATGAGAAGACAAGCTCACTTAAAACTCCCATGCTTTCACTTCTGCAAGTCAGAAACAAATTCCTAGCTAACAGAGGCAATTTCTCGAGGGGATGGTATTACCAGTCTTCTTTGCTTTCTTCATTTCTGTATGGTTTGAATCATTTACAATAAACATGCACAGCTTTATAATCACTGTTAAAGATATTTATTCCATTTTTGAAACTTTATTTAGGTGTGTCTAATATTGCTTTACTCATGGAAAGTAAATGATGTTAGTCAAAACTGTGATGTTCTGTACAGCAGAAAACCCTAAAATATCTGCTACTTCACACGTGGTATTATAGTAGATCCCCTTATCCCCAGCTCTGCTGAGGTTTCAGTTGCCTTCAATAGTCTGAAAATAGGGGGCTGGAATGGTGGCTCAGATGGTTACAGCGCTGGCCTGGCATGTGCGAGTACATGAGTTCAAACCCCAGCACCATGTACACAACAGTGTTGGAGGAATGAAAGTTACATGAAAAACTAAATAAAAATTGCTTCTCTCTTTCTCTCTCTCACTGTCCCTCTTTCTTTAAAAAAAAAACAAAACTATGAAAATAGTAAATGGAATATTTCAGAAATAAGCAATTCATAAGTTTTTTAAGCATATTACTCTGTCACAAGTTTTTTTTTAAGAGAGAGAGGGACAGTGAGAGAGAGAGAGAGAAAGAAAACCAATTTTATTTAGTTTCTCAAGTGGCTTTCATTGTTCCAACACTTTGTGGCACTGGGATTTGAACTGGCATCCTTGCACATGCAAGGCAAGTGCAATAACTGCTAAGCCACCACTCCAGCCCAAGCAAATTGTAAGCTTTAAATCACATGCCCTTCTGTGTATCATGATGGATTCTCACACCATCTCACTCAGTCCTGAATCATGCCTTTGTCCAGCGTATCCATGTTGTATACACCACCCACCTACAAATCACTCAGTTGCCATCTAGATGATCAGATCCACTGTCGCAGTATCAAGTGTCTGGTAACACTTAATAACATCTCCAAAGACAAAAGGAGCAATGATGGCAATTTGACAAAAAGAAGTTGTCAAGTGATTCCTTTAAATAAAAGGTGAAAGTTCTCAACATGGAAATAAAATCATACACCGAGGTTGCTAAGATCTATGGCATATTATAGCAGTTAATCTTTTACTATGCCTAATTTATAAGTTAAACTTTATCACAGATATGCATAGACATCAGATTCAGCATTATTTGTGGTTTCAGGCATCCATTAGAGGTCTTAGAATATATCCTATGTGTATAAGGCAGGGAAGGTCACTTGTATTCGGATAATACTGCAGGGTTTTCCATTACTACACACGGTCTTTATAGTTTTCAGTTTTAGATTAAGAGATCTAAAGCCTAACCTCTCACAGATAAACTAACCCTTTCCTGCCAGAGAGAGATGTGCAACAACCACATCAAAGGATTGTGTGGTCTTCTGTCATGGTGCTAGGTTTCTGACCCTGCAAGTCACATGCTGGACAGATAAAGAAATGTCTTCCAAATTACCCCTGGCTCTGTGTCTTACCTCAACACCCACATCAGCCTGTTTTACCATTACAGGACCACGGTAACACAGCATCCAGGGGTGGCAGTACCTCTGAGACCCTATCAGGGCAATGGAGCTCTCCATCCCACCCAGGCCTTAGGGTCTGGCCTTCCTGTTCCCCTGGAATTTGATCAATACTACTCTCTGCAGCCAGGGCATATAGTCTCCCCATCAGCTCCATGAGTTGCTGTGACCATCCACCCCAGCTGGAAGAGACACTCCAAGTTTTTCAGAATGTGGAAATGGACTCAAACCATGGACAGCAATTCTTCAGTCTAGGTTCAAAAGTAATAATAAAGTACTGTGCAGGTCGAGTTATTTCTCCTGTGCCCTATTAGCTCCTCTTCTTTCCAATTTTCCTCCTTTATTCTTTTTTGTATAACTGCTTATAGAGCAGAAATTAAATATATTTTAAATATTTGTTATATTGCTAAAGCTAAGTCCTTTCATTAATGTTGACTCTGAGGAGTTTAACTTTCATTTATCTCAAAACTTATCCAAACTGACACCTGAGCTACCTTAACAACTTTGGGAGCTTTGAATGATGTTTCTCTGGTACATCTGGCTCTTCATTGTATCCCATCCCTGGACCCTAGGGACATAGACAGCTTGCTTTAAATCCGAGTTGCCGCCACTGAGAGAGAGCAAATGTAGAGAGAGCTAAGAGAGGACAGAATGAAAGCAACTGTAAGGTGGGCACGAAATGTGGGGAGACACTTTAAGCTTCTTAATACCATTTCTTCTCCTTCTGCTCCCACAATCAGAACATTAGTTGCAAGGAGCAGTGCATATGGTCATGGCCGTGCCAGCTGGTGGGGCACAAACAGAAGAAAGAAGTCTGAAGCTTTACCCTTGACCAAGCTCCACTGGTCCCTTCTACAGAGAGGGATCATTTTTATCCCTTTACCACATCTATATCACACAACAACTTTTAGCTCCAAAAACGTGTGCGTGTGTGTGCGCGCACAGATGCGTGCGCACAAATTAAAAAAAACTGATGTTCCAGTTGGTTATAGATACCATGTTCCAGATGGTTATAGATACCATCTTTTCCTATTATGGTTATATGCTAAAGTTCATTCTTTATTGTCAAAACAGATGTCAAATTATCCAGCTGCCTTGCTATGGTTTTATTGTCACCAACAAAACTCAGGTTGAAATTTAACCCCATGGTGAGGTATTATGAGGTGGAAACAGACAAGACCTTTAGAAGTGATTAGGCAGAGCCCTCATTCTAGACTAATCTGTTCATGGATTAATGGGTAAATGAGTATTGTAGTTTGGATCTGGAATGTCCGCAAGGGTTCATGTGCTAAATGCTTGGTCCCTAATGCAGGAATGTTCAAAGGTGGGGCTTTGGGGAATTGATGGGTTCATGAGGTCTCTGATCTCTTCAATGGATTTATCTATTGATGACTTCATAATTGAATAGACTATTGGGAGGTGGTAGAAACTGTAGGAGATAGTTGGAGGAAGTAGGTCACTGGGGTGTACCTTAGAAGGATATATCTTGTCCCTGGAGGTGAGTACCTTTTCTCTGTCACACCCTTCATGGTGTTCTGCCTCACCACAGGCCCAGAAAAAATGAAGACAGCTGAACTGTCTTTAGGACTGAACCTCTGCAACTATGAGCAAAAATATCTTCCCTCCTTTAGGTTGATATTCTCAGGTATTCTGTCATAGCAGTGGAAAGCTGACTAACACAAATATATTGACAATGGGTCTGTTATAAATAGCAGTTTGGCTCTGTGTCTTGGATGCACTCCAAGGCTTGTGCTGCCTTGGGGCTCTGCAAAAGTCTCTACTAGCAAGAAGGCCCTCATCAAAGGTGGCCCCTCAATCTTGAACCACCCAGCCTCAAGAACCATGCTCTAAATAAACCTTTGTTCTACATAAACTGACTAGTCTATGGTACTCAGTTATAGCAACCAACAACAGACTAAGGCATGCTTCCTCCAGGTCTCCTTAGCAAAATGACCTAAGATGCTGTAGGTTTCTTCCCCTCCCTATCAGATCACTTTCTTTTCAACGCCTCAGTTCAGAGGCTTTTCTGTGGGCACACTCAGTACAAATCAGCTTCACAGAACCACACTAGCATCTGAGCAGGCAGTCGGGTTCAGAAGAAGCCCCAAACTAGTGGGGACATCAGAACTTCTGTCCTTCCCTATGGAGCACAGTGTGAACTCTAGCAAGTTCTCCTTGGTGCTCTTTGTTCTTGGGCCAAGAGCAGGTGAAGGTCAAATGCAGTACCATACATCAAAGTGCCTTGAAGAGTGGGACACATGTTGTCATTGTTGTGGAAGTGGAACTTCCAGAGCACACCTGGGACCCACCATTCCAGGCTGTCCAGAACACTGGGTTCCTCTCAGCCTGCAAAGCAGAAACTGCAGTGCTCCTTCCTCTTTTACCCTGCGTTCCTCAGATAAAAGAGCTAATGCATGGGGACAGAAGAAAGGAATGCATTGCAATTATGACTGGCACACTGGGTTCTTGGTACTTAAGAAGAGGTCCCGGTTTCTTTTGTGGTGATGGTGGGTTGCTTGTTTTGTTTTTGTTGGTGGATATTCTTGATGAAAATATTTCTAACTCTCCCAAAGCCTTAGGAGTGTGTGTTTTGAAGAGTTTGCTGAAAGTTTGGCGCAATGGCACCAAACATATAGCAATGAAATCTGAAACTATGAATAAAGCAGAACAGCAGAGTACATGAAATCCACACTATGTTGCAATATTAGCTTTAACAATCTGCCTTAGAATGTTAAACATATTTTAATGGATAAGAATTTAACTTAGAATCCAGCTCAAAGAGTAAGAATTTAATTGCCTCCTTCTGTGGTTTTCTGCCACAGCAGGAAAAACACATTAAGTTTGGCTTTCATATCTCACAAAAAAAAATACTGAATCAAATTAAACTGTGTTCATTGGAGGGTAAAAAGAATAGTAAAAGGTTGGAAAAACTGTCATGTTAAGGATGGCTAAAACAGCTGGTTGTATTTGGTTGCACTTTTAGTCTCTGAAAGGTTGTATCATAAATATTGGAACAGAGAAAATTTCATTGACCAAGGCCTCAGAACTCCTATAAATCACCAAGCCTCTCAAAGTATGCAAACAGGGAAGTGCAATACATGGTGCCTAACTCATTACCCCAGCTTGCAGGGGAAAGCAACAGGTCCTCTCCATGTGTTGTTAAATTCTCATACAAGTTCCTGTCTTTCTCTTCTATTACCGCTTCAAATAGGGACAGATGTTGTAGAAAATAATGTTTGATTGGTTCCCCCCACACCGAGCACTTTCAATTCACTTTAGAGACAATTAACTCTACTCAGTCCAGAGCCACTAACTGAGCACACCTGTGAATTCAGTCACCACCAACTGTTTTCTCTTACATGAAGGTGACCCAACTATCCAGTCCAATGTCAATTCAATCCAGGACTCCCCTGAAACGATCTAAATCCACTGGTCCTAAAGGAGAAAATCTCCAAAATTTTTCTACATCATGCCATCTTCACTGCTTTCTTAATTCAACCACTGATTGATTTTATATATATATATATTTTTTCATCTGCCAACCATATTCTCATTTATTAAAAAAAAAATAAGTACAATGAAAATGTGTGCTGGCAACAGCCACGGTTGTTAGTACCACTCCACAGAGTGCTTAGCAGAGGGGAGCACTGAGCAAGAGTCGTGGCTCCTTGCAGCTGAAAGTGAACTTGAGGTACTGTCAACAAGGACCATCTTTAAGCCATAAAAGTGGGCCTGAGAAATGTGGATGTGAGATAGACTTTAGATTTATCCTGTGTGATTCACAAGTAGGAATAATGTGTTAAAGTTAGAGGTCCGAAAGACCTCTCTCTCTGAAAGCAGACTAGGATATCTTGAGCAGTTGACTCTCGGTGGAGTTTGAAACAAACTAGGTGGCCTCTAAGATCCCACATTAACAAACCCTTCAGTAGCCAAATTATAATTTAGAATTCTATCATTAAGGTGTGCAACAGAAGGTGTATTTAAAATGAAAAACTGTAGAATAACAGTTGGACCATTGTTTTAGCTTTGATGTTCAATATCCAAATTTTACTGCATGACCTTGCCAAAATGGGAATAAAAAAATACATACCTGAAGAAATATTTAATGCCTTTTAAGAGAAAAAGTCTTTTATGATGTTGTACCTGATTTTTATTGGTAATCATCAGTTATACTTACCAAATTAACTAGAAAATACCACTATATTGAAGGGGATTTTTAGTTGTGGATTATAATTATGCATAATAGTGGGGTCATTCTGACATATTCATGTATATAACATGATTCACTCCATTTCATTCCCAGCACATTTCCTCTTTCCCTCCTCTCCTCCTTCTTTCTGATTACTATATATGTATACATAAACATATATATGTTTAATTAATTAACTGGTGCATTATATCTAAAAGTGGGATTCAGGATGAAACATTCACTCATGCACATAGCATAATTTGGTGGATTTCATTACCCAGTTCCTTCCCTATCTCTATCTTCTTTCCCCTATCAATCCCCTCCCTACACTCTAATGATCTCCCTTATATTTTGATGAGGTTCCTCCCATTTTTATTCCTCTGTTTTCCTTCTAGCTTCCATATATGAGAGGAAGCCTTTCACCCTTGACTTTGTGAATATAGCTTATTTCACTTAACATGATATTCTGCAGCTCCATCCATTTACCAGTGAATGACATAATTTCATTCTTCTTTATGGCCAAGTAGAACTCCTTTGTGAATATATACCACATTTTCTTTATCCATTCATCTGTTGGTGGACACCTATGTTGGTCCCAAAACTTGGCTATCAGGAATTGTACTACTTTAAACACTGGAATGAACATATTGCTATAGTATGCTGATTTCAGTTCTTTTGGATAATTTCCAAGGAGTGGAATAGCTGGGTCATGTGATGGTCCCATTCCTAGTATACCGAAGGCTTGTCACTAGAAATGTTGGGCTCATTATTATTACAAGAGTGAAAAAAAATCCTTCAAAATATTGCCTCACTTTTTTTGCATTTTAAGTGCTAACTACTTAAGGAATTTAAGTGTGAGAATTATTAACACTTAAATTCATTAAGCAACCCCTGAAGATGGTGATGTCTGAATTATGATAATAAAAATGGTATATGCTCATGAAGCAACAGATAATATAAAAGAATTAATTAATATATACTTAACATATACATTTAGGTTTCCTAAATCAGTAAGAAAAAGCCAAATATCCCAATGGAAAAGTGGGGAAAAGAACAGAATGTATGCTGTTCACAAACCAAAACCAAAAAAATTATATAAGCACATGAAAATATGAAAAATACTACTGGTAATAAAAGAAATTATATTTTTTACTAAGATCATTTTCTCAAGTTGCCACCTTTAAAAAACTAATAAAATACAACGTTTTAAAGCATACTTGCTGTTTAAAATTAATATGGTTATAATCTTTGTGGAAATGGCTGGCAATTTGTATCACAGGCTTTAAAATATTCCTTTTTCCTTTTTTTTTTTAACAGGAATCTATACCAAGGAAATAACCAGAAACACATATAAAGACTTAAATACAAGAATGCTCCTAGTACTATTAATAATAATAAAAATGTCCAACAACATGGAACAAGTTAACTAAATTGTGGGATATTTAAACCTGAATACTTTGAGCAATTAATTTAATGGTTATTATGTACCTAAAGAATATTTTTACAAATTTTCCTAGGAATATTACTTATTTTAAACAATAATCTTAAAAATGGGTTATAAAATTGCATATTAGTACACATCGTTAATACTGATCACATACATAAAAGATAAATCTTATGTAAAAAATGATAACTTCTCTCGGCCATTAGAGAAGACGATATTATGGCTTTTGATATCAAATGGATGGAGATGGAAAGAATTATGCTTAGTGAAGTATCCCAATCCCAGAGACTCAAGGGCTGAATGGTTTCTCTCATCTGTGGATGCTAGAATATATGGGGAAGCAGTAGGGTAGACGGCTAACCTAACGATACTTTAAATTAAATGACTTTCAGAGTAATAGGGGGATGGCTCCTTAGGATGCTTGGAGGTGTAGGGATGGGGAGGGTGGAGGGTGTATGAAGAACTCATAGGAGATGGGAGAGTGGGAATAGGGGGAAACCATCCCAGAAGCCGATGTCATTCCTCCACGAGATACCCATTTAACGCAGGAGTTCTTCTGGGGGAAACTGCAACAGGTGAAACCCAAGGTGGTCATCCATGTTTTGGCATTACCCCTGGATAACAATGTATATATACATTGATTACTGTTGGTTTGATAATGTTTCCCCCTCAACTGTATCTCTACATACTTCTAATAAAAATAAATAAATAAATAAATAAAGGAGTGTAAGGGGGGAAAATGATAACTTCTGTAGGATAAAAAACACCAGGAGCAAAGAAAATAGACTATAAGAAACAATTTGTACTGTAAGTATCTGATAACTGATCATAACATGCAAAAATAATTAATAAGGAAAAGAAAACCATAGGGCAATGAGTAAAACTATAAATAGGCAAGTTAAAAAACAGAAAATAGACCTTTCCAATGGATATGAAAGTATCTTACCTCACTAGAACTTATGGACGCCAATGAGAACAATGACGTAGCATTTTCACCCATCAACTAGGGAACTTTGAAAACGCTTTATAATATGATCATTGAACAATATGGGAAAATGAGAATTTTAATACAACATGGTGAGAGGATACTGATAAAAGCAACTCTGAAGAACCATGTGACAGTATCTATTAAAATTCTACATGAGCTCTTATCAAGCCATCTTCCAGTACAGAACAATTATAAATTTGAGAGAACATACACAGCATAAATGTATCGGGGATCATATATATAACACATATAGAACAAATTTGGGACAACATATATAAGTATTTGACAACAAAATTTAAGAGGGGATTTGATTCTTGAAAGAATCGAACTATACATGAGGTTCGTGTCCACACAGATGTTCACCTGAGAGCGTTCAATAGTCCAGGTGGTGTGGCACAGCCACAAATCCAGCAGAAAGCCAGGTAGGACTGGTTTTAGGAGTAACTGACAGAATTGAGAAGTGGCAAAACAACAGAAATTAATGGGGACAGTAGAGAGATAGAAACCACAGAGGTGTCCCAAAATTTTCATTAAAAGTTTTGTTCAGATTTTTTGGTTGGACCCTGAACTATACATGCAAGTTCTTATTTTTTAAGACCTTTTAGAGTTAAACATAGTAGTTGGGTTTCATTCTGACAAACTCATACATACATGGAAATCAATTTCGGTTCATGATCCCCCTCATTCCCTCCCCATTTCCCTAAGTTTTAAGGAGCCCAGTAAAAGCAATGGCTGAAAGAATGAAAAATCTGGTTAAAGATTGCAACTGACGCCCTCTACAGGGAAGACAGAGTTCAGACACTGAGTCAGTTGAATAAAGGGACCCTGCCTGCTAGGGAGGAAAAAAAAAACTCTTCAAAGGAAAATAACAAAATTCAGAGTCTTTAAAGTGTATTATCAAATATGTTTTGTAGACAAAAAAAAAATTCCTTGTTATTCAGAAAAAGATAAAATGAAACAGGAAAAACTGACCCAGGGTAAGGTACGAGAATCACAAGTTTGAGGCCAGCCTCAGCAACTTAACAAGACCCTGTCTCAAAATTAAAAAAAAAAAAAAAAAAAAGAGGGAGGGATGTGGCTCAGTGGTTAAGTTCTCCTAGTTTCAATCCCTGGTAACAACAACCACCACCAAAAAAAAAAAAAAAAAAATGATAAAATATGACCCAGTTGCCAATTGTTGGAATTTAGTAGACAGGATTGTAAGGAGCTATTAATGTCTACACAAAAACAAAGAAGAGGGCAATAACGAATTCACAGATTGGGAAGCTCAGCCAAGAAATGGAAATTATTTTTAAAAGACCAAGTGGAAATTTTAGACCTGATAAACATAACATCTGAAATGAAATACCTGAAGCATAACACTAGTCAGAAAGAGCTTTTCACAATCCTAGTAATGTAGTAAACCTGCAAGAAAGAAGCCCTGCAGCCTCCTTAGGAACCACAGGAAGGCTCAGTGCTGACCTCTGTTGCTGCAGTGACACCAGAAGAAATTGATGCTGCTGGGCCAGGGTGCAGCCTCCATCTCTGCCACCATGGTCATTTCCCTCACAGGCCCAATGTCAGCACTAGGGTAGTGAAGGATATGCATTAGCTAACGTGAAGTGACCAGGTCGGTTTGCTAACTTGGTTGTGTAAATGCCAAGTAAACAACTGCACAACAAAACCGCTCTTTGGAAGAAAACAGAGTCGAAGTCTCTTCAATCACTGCAGTGGATGCTACGCACATAGTCACACAAGGGGCCCACTCCTAAGTATCCATCCACACACTTCTACCCAGGTCTTTTTGTTCCCAAACTTTTAAACCTTTTCCTTCCAGTCCCAGTAGCCAGCCCACCCATTCACAGCCATCCAGGAATCCCTAAGCATTGAACCTCAGGTCACCTCCTGCATATGTGCAGCTGATGACCTGGTGCACAGCCTGATGGTCTCCCCACTGGGAGGACTCCCCCTTCTCAGAGTGTCTCCAGATCATATTGAGCTGACCACCCATAAAACCCACGCTGGGGCTCTTTCCTCCTCCTTCATCTGGTTGTACCGGATGCCCCACACAGCCACCAGCGTTGACGGAGAAAAGGATGCTGGTGTAAGTGTGGGGGATGTCATGAAGGTGAGGGGTAAAAACTGTGCGCCAGAGCTGTCCTCCTCAGGATGTAATAACTGGGAACTGGTAGGAGAGGGCAGGGCAGCGGCAGCCACCCCAGAGGAACTGGCTGCTGCTGCCCGCTGCCCTGGGACTGTCTGCTGACCACACTCTATCTGGGCAGCAGCTCCTTCCCTGAAAACAGTGGAAACAACAGAGGAAGTGTGCTAAATCTGTGCTAGCAAATTCCCAAGTGTGAGTAGACAAATGAAGTGTGGTATGCGGATATAATGAAAAACTATTCAGCAAGGAAAAGAATAGCTAAGTATACATAGGACTACAGGGATGGATCTCCCATAAATTATCATTAATTGATCAGGAAAAAATAATATTTTATTGTGGATAACTCTGGCACACAACACCATAACCAAGTAAATAAAGTCTCTCCTTCTCTCTCTCTCTCTCTCTCTCTCTCTTTCTCTCTCTCTCTCTCACATACACAGAGAGAGAGAGAGAGAGCACGCAAACAGGGCTAAATGTTGATAACTAGTATATCTGATAAAGGATATAGAGTTCTATGGATAATTTGCAATTTTCCTGAAGTTTGAAATGATAACAAAATGAAATCCTTTCTTAAAAATTGGAGGTTGGAGGGGCTAGAGCAGTGGCTCAGCAATTATGGCGCTTGATTGCCATGCGTGAGGACACAAGTTCGAACCCCAGCACCATGTACACAATAAAGTGTTGGAGCAATGAAAGTCACATAAAAAACTCAATAAAAATTCTCTCTCTCTCACTGTTCCTTTCTCTTAAAAAAAATGGAGGTTGGAGGTGTATCTCAACAGCAGAACTCTTGCCTAACATTTTGAAGACCCTAGGTTTGATCCCCAGCACCACAAAAAAAATAAAATTAAATTAAAGTTGGGTTATTTGAGTCTAGTTTGGGGTATGTTTCCTTGCATGTGTGGATATGTTCTAAAAAGTCAGATCACCTATAGCATTGTACTGCTTTTGTACGCATGACACAGAAAGAGCAATATTAAGTCAATAAATCAAAAAATGGAGGATTTTGAGCAATAAAGGTAAATACAATTGATGTTTTACTCTATTTTATTTTTTTAAATTTTGAAACAGGGTCTCGCTAAGTTGCTGAGGCTGGCCTTGAATTTGCAATCCTCTGCCTTAGCCTCCCTAGTTGCTAAGATTATAGGTGTGTGCCACTGCATTTGGCTGCAATAGTTTGTTTTTTTTTAAGAGAGAAGGACAGTGAGAGAGAAAGATAGAGAGACGGATAGAGACAGAGAGAATCAATTTTTATTGAGTTTTTCACATGGCTTTTGTTGCTCTGACACTGAATTATGTACATGGGTGCTGGGATTTGAACCTGTGTATTTGTGCATGCCAGGCAAGTGTGATAACTGTTGAGCCACTGCTCCAGCCCTTCAATAGTATTTTAGCAGGGAAAAAAAAAAAGAAGGAAAGAATAAAGAGCAACAATCTAAATGTCTACCAATAAAGGAATAGCTAAATAAACTATAGTGCAATCATAGTATGAGCAAGTAGTTAAAAAAATGAGTTAGATGTACATGTACCAACATGAATAGGACAATAAAGTAGGGCAATAAAAGCAAGTCCAGAAAATAAATATATAATTGACAACATTTACAAAAAAGTATTAATAAAACCATGGAAGGAAGCATCAAAATGTTAATAGTAGGGACTGGAGCATTGGTTCAGCAGTTAATGACACCCGCCTGCCACGGACAAGGACACGGGTTTGAACCTCAGCACCATGTACACAACAACGTGTTGGTGCAACGAAAACCAGATGAAAAACTATATAAAAATTGATTCTCTCTCTCTCACTATTCCTCTCTCTCTTTAAAAAAAAAAAAGTTAATAGAAGTTACTTCTGAATAATTTCTGTCTTCCTATTTTTACATTTTATGTTTTTCAAATTAGCTATAATGAGTATATATACATTTTAAATACATAAATATAAACAATTTTATGTGTGATAAAGATGTGGAAAATATTCAGGTACTATTAGACATTTTGCTGCTTTAAAACAAATACAATGTTGTGACACAGCAGCGTGTAGAAGAGGGCTATTTGGTATGCATTTGTTTACAAGTAGAAAAACATACAATGCATTGATAGATATGTTATGCAAATAAAAGGGTTGGAGCACATCTGGTGACTGTGCCAGCCTATTAAATACCATAGAAGCAGGCTTAGGAAGGGAACTTACAATGTTACCCGAACATGAACTACTAATGGTAGTTTGTTGGGCCTCATTCCCTAAGATTTTTAATATTAAAAATACATTTTTACATTATTTTCCAATAGCTGAAAGCTTCTAAAAGTCACACTTTTAGAAGAAATGACAGTCCCAAATCTCCAACAGTCAGAATGGCTAAGAATACCAAATCAGGGGCTGGAGCAGGGGCTTGGCAGTAATGGCACTTGTCTGGCATGAGCAGGTACGGGAGTTCAAACCCCAGCACCACGTACACAAGGAAGTCTCGGAGCAACAAAAGGCACATGAAAAACTAAATAAAAATTGTTTCTTTCTCTCTCTCACTGCCCCTCTCTCTTAAAAAAATAAAAAATACCAAATCAGGACTGAAAAAGAAAGCTGACACATGGATAAGTGTATTCACTTCTCCCCAAATCCTCAAGATGCTAGAACCTCCCCGCAACTCTCCAGCATAGTGTGTCTTTAATTTTGCCTTTGCCACACTCTTTTCTCTCTCTGGGAAATACATGACAAATAACTCAGCTCTGTGTCCTATACATTTGACATGTTTTTCTATTGTAAAAATACAAGCCAAATATCATACCTCTGGACTCCCACCTAATGTACATACCCTACCCCTTATGAAAAGGTTTATCTGTCCGTGAAAATAATATACGTATATAGGGAAAACAGAGAAGCAAAATCAAAGAAGAAAATTCATTCATCATCCCACCATCATCCAAAGAAAACCACTGTTAAATTTTGGTGCATGGGATGGAGCGGTGGCTTGGTGGTTACTTCGCTTGCCTGGCATGAGCAAGTACGTGGGTTCAAACCCCAGCACCACGTACACAACTAAGTGTCAGAGCAACGAGGGCCATGTGAAAAATTCAATAAAAATTAATTCTCTCTCTGTCTCTCACTGTCTTTCTCTCTTTAAAAAAAAAAATTTAAATTTTAAAATTTTGGTGCATGTCATTCCAGGCTATTTTACGAACCACTTGAATATAGTAACGTTCATATTACACATGCAATGTTATTCCAGTATTTTTCAGATCATATGATAATTTAAGTATTTTTCTTTGTTAGTTGAAAATGTAGTAGGGACTGGGGATGTAATACAGTGGTAGAGCATTTACCTTGCATGCATGAGGTCCTGGGTTCAATCCCAGCATAAGAAGAGGAGGAAGTTGAGGAAGAGGAAGAAGAAGGCAGGGCGGGGAGGCAGGGAGAAATGGTTGATGTGACATCTGAGTCATGATAATTAGCTACCGAAAAACACCCATATCACCATCTTAGCAACTGAATACCCATATGTGATAACACAACAGTCCATTTTAAGCTGTTGATTGGTTCCTAACCTCCAGTAGCTTATACTCTCAGGGGAGCATCCTTAACCTGGGCAACACAGATTGATGTTCATACCTACATATCTAGGCATGAAAATAATAACTCACTTCTATTTATGCTTAATATAGGCATGACATTCTTCAAAGATTTATCTTGAATTTTCTCATTTAAGTCTCAGAAAGACTCCACAATTCAAAGTCATGATGGTCATTCCCAGTTCACCAGGGCCTGTGCTCTACGCTGCTGGCCCAAGAGTAATGAAATCCCGCTGGTCCACCCATGTTCTGTTCCCTAGGTCTGTTGTGAAAACTACAGACAGTATGTGGCAAAGCCAAACAGATGTTGAGTCCAAAACCCAGGATTCTGATAAAGAAGTTTCCACTGATGAGCCAACCAAGCACAGGATGGCCACACGGAAGGAATGACTAGATGGGCTGGGACCGACATAGACAATAAGCATATCCAAATACACTTCCAAAAATCATCACGTCTCTAGAGTTGTAGTCTCTTCATAAATGTGATAACAGTCCCATATGTCACCCTAGTCATTCTATAATTTCTAACCTTTACATCAGCAGCCTAAGATACAGGAGGTGCTATAAAAAAAGAAAGATGGAGAGAAGGAGGCAAGAACAGAAGGAAGAAATCCATCAAATATTTATCAACCACCTTATTTTTACAAATGTCCTGCTGCATGTTTTATACACACTCACACACACGAGTCTTGAGGAGATTACAATTTAGCCAAAGAGCTAAACCAGGCACTCATAAAACAATTAAATGATAATATAAGATAATACAAGTACAGTAGAAGATGTGTCAACCTGCTAAAATAAGCTGTATGAAAATTGCAATCATCATTGTTCGTCGTTTCAGATTATTACACATTTGCGACACTTGGTTCTGTATGTCAGTCTATGCCTCCTCGTTTTGTCTCATCAGAAAGTGTTTCCTATGGATGAAGAAAACAATACTCTATGAGTTTACTAAACAGATCAAATACAATTGAGTCACTCCCAAAGCATGAGCCCCAGACAACTGAAGCATCCTAGATAAGAATGTGAAAACACGGGGTGTGAAAAGACTGGTCAACACGAGTCTGAGGCCAGATGCTTGGTGGTTCTGGGAAGCTTAAAGCATCTGGAACCCCTGCATTACTGCAATGGCCAAGGGAGGTGGATACTTCTGATGCTTTTCCTACTCGCCTCCCCATCCTCTACTCAACTCCTCTCATATGAGGAGGCATATCTGATCTGCAAGCTCCGCATTTCTGCATTTACTGGGTGGTTCCCCCTGCGGGTGGAATTACTGCTTTGGAGAAAATACATGATCAACTTTTTCTTCTTTTAGTTGCAATCCCAATTAGGCAACCAGTCATCGTGGAGAGGCGGCTGATTTGAATGGTTAACTTTCTTGGTCCTAATACCAACCTCCCTCGGTTCAAATCCCTGTAATGTCCGTTATTAGCTTAGATATCCTTGAATAAATTGCTCAATTTCTCTGTTTCAATTTTCTCATCTAAAAAAAAAACTGTAGGCAATTGTCATACCTATCCACAGAGTTATTCTGAGTATTAAATGATTTCTTATACATAAAGGATTCATGTTCACAGAGCTGTTTTCACTCGCCAGCTTGGAGCTGTCTCAGCCTAGCTCTTTGCGGAGCCTGAGTAGACAGGTTTAAGCTCTAGATTCAAGGCATGGGAAGCTCCTCTTTGACACAGTGGCAGGCTAAGGTATTTCAGATTAATAAATTGGTCCTTGTTCCCCATTTTACTGGCAATTCTTCTGCACCTAACAAAAGGGGCATAAATTAGCCTCAATTCATGTATCAGATTCTAAAGAGTTGCAAAAATTATTAGAAAGTAAAATAAATTTTATTCTGTAAGCAATATGATTCATTGCATTTTCTTACGCTAGAACCATGAGATAATGACAGCTGTAGTTTATAAGGATTAACCCGGCAGCATCCATAATCTTTTTCAGGAAATCTCTGCATTCTTTTAAATCAGGGTGTTTTTTTTTTTAAGGTTAAAAAAAAATCTAGCCTTTTTTTTTTAATTTCCACATTTTCCAGCCAAATTTTTGAGGACTTTATATACAGTGCTGAAAATCACCAAGGCAAGAACTGAAAATGAGCTCTTCAATCCCAGTGCTCAAGAATGCCTGACACATGGCAAGTTCTCCATAACACTGAATAAATACAAAACAGTGTTTACTATAACCACAAAAACCACTATACAAAAGGTGTTTTAGGGCATAAAAAAAATGGAAACAAGAAAAAAATAAGGGAGTTATGGAAATAAGAAAAAACAAGGGAGTGTAGCAAATTACTACCCCAAGAGGAAACGATGACATCCCAGCTGACAATGGAGCTCTGTAGGCACCTGGTGCCGGTGGGGGAGTCAGTCCAGCCTCAGGGCCCATCCTGGGAGAACAGACCCCTTTCCCAGGGCTGAAGAGTAGGCTTCACTGTATAGAGTGGTCTCTTAGGAACGTGGAAGGGCTAATGCAAATTCTCAAGTTGCTGATCTTGAAAACCACCAACAAGGCAAAAGAAACTCAAGGTCAACCTTCCTCCCAACACAGGAAAAATCTTGGGAGTGTTTTCTGGGAAGACAAGATCAGTTTGAAACCACATCAGAAACTTTTCAAGCAAATTACACTAGAAAAGGAATGTGCAATTTGATGACTGTTAAGTCAACCAAAATAAAGGAGGCAGAAATGGATTAGCTGCTCTCGGATATGAAGCTACTGTATTTTAACTCCTTCAGAGCCTCATCTCTGACTACTGTGCACAAATCTTCCTATTGACTAGATGGTAACGTATGTTTGGAAACATGTTTTACACTTTCAAACCTGTCACGGCTTTCCAAAAGCTATTTAAACCAAAAGGCTTTCCACTCTCAAAGGTCCTTCAATCAGAAGAAGCGGCATGTACATGTTTCAAGAGGAGACTGAAAGGCAATCAGAGCAGGATTCCTACAGAAAACTGAGTGGTGAGTTAGATTTGACTGCAACTCAGTAAACAATAAGCAATGTGAAGTGGAAAAATTTGACAGGAAATCACCAAAATCTTAAAGTAGGTGTCTTTTAGGTAATATGAATATGAGTACTTTTGTTTCTATACACATTTAATTTTGATAGCGCTTATTTTATCAAAAAGCACACAATATATAACTAACTGAATAAATATTAAAGTCCAACCTGTTTTCAAACTAGGAAACAAAAAAAAAACCAACATCTAGGGACTTGGATAGGGTGTGGTGGTGTTTTCAGACTTTGCTAGAAATGTTTCCTTTCATATCTTGAAAGCCCTTGGTTATCACTCAGGAAAAATTCTTAACTTGGAAGGGACCTTAAACATTGTCTGATAAAATTACTTCACTCTGTAGCTGAGGAAACAGAGTGAACTTCAGGGGCAAACCTGGAATTCTAACCCACAATTCTTGCCTCCAAATTAATGCTCTCTCGATCATAGAGGCTGTATCACCATGCAAATCTCCCCCTCCATTTCCCAGAGAAGAAATGAAAAAAAAAAAAAAACACTGCAAAATGTAAGGTGTCTCCACTCTTGAATAGGTACCCAAGAGAAATAAAACATGTCCACACAAAAACTTGTGCATGGATGTTCACAGCAACATCATTCACAAAAGCCAGATGGTAGAAACAACCCAAAAGTTGCAACAGCATGTGAGCTATCCATACAATAGAATATTATCCAGCCATTAAAAGGAATAAAGTATGGGGCTAGAGCAGTGGCTTGACAGTTACGGTGTTTGTCTGGCATGTGCAAGTACACGGGTTCGAACCCCAGCACCCACATACACAACTAAGTGTCAGAGTAATGAAAGCCATGTGAGAAACTCAATAAAAATTGATTCCCTCTGCCTCTTTCTCTCTCTCGTTTTCCTTCTCTCTTAAAAAAAAAAAAAAGGAATAAAGTATTAATGCATACAATAACTAGGGGGAACATTAATAACAATGCTCAGTGAAAAAAGTCGGTCATAAAGAATCACGTATGACTCTACATGAAATGTCCAGAATAGGCAAAGCTATCGAGACAGAAAGGAGCTTGAGCTTGGTGATTGCTAGGGTTGGGAAAAGGTTGGGGGGACAAGACGGCAGCAGCTAGAGGATGGATTTCTTCTTTATTTGTTGGACATAGTCTTACATATTGGAGGGAATCGTTACATATTCATGCTGAAGGATTTCTTTTTTAGGGTAATGAAAATATTCTGAAATTCACTACAGCAATGGGTACAGATAAATATAAATACATACCAAAACCTTATCAGCATGGACTGCATTTCTGTGCCAAAAGCAAAACAATACTGATGATGTCACATTGAGATGAAAACAATCAACCACATGGATGGTGATTTTAGGCAGGGCATTTGTACCTTTTCCATATTTGCTGCACTGCATTTAATTTGTTACCCAGACTCTAGGACTCCTGCCTCCATCCGTCAAGATGGTAAATTCTCCAGAGCATGTCTACTGATGAAATGACCAGCCTAAACAGCTGCGTATATCATCTCATGCAGCGAGCCAGGCCTGGCCAAGAAAGCCACGTGCTTTAAAGAACAGTACATTACTAAGAAGAAATGAATCAGCTTCCAAGGATTTGACCAAGTAATTAGGTGTCTGGTGATTCTCACACACAAGGCAACGGTGCTTGTTATTCAACCTGCAGCCTCAAGGCCTCTGACCCAAAAGAGCCTGTTAGCAAGCCCCACGTCTCACCCATGGGAAGTCCCCAAACTCACTGGTAAATACATAACACTCAGAGTTTAGCAAGCAGGCCACTGTCCAGAAGCAAGAAGTGCAGGGAGTAACGTGCCACATCCCATCACATTTCATATCAAGGATGCCTATCGTCCAAGTGCATCAAAATCAGTTACTGAGCACTGTTCTTTCCCATTAAATGACAGGAAACTGCTCATTGTGTCTAAAGTTCAGCAGCAAATGAGAACTTTATTCTGGCTACAGGCCTCAAATCATTCCAGAAAACCTCAAATCCTCTTAGGCTATGATCCAAAGTGTCTGCCGATATTAACACAAAAGCAAATCACCAACATCAATTTCCAGTTCACATTTCACCAAGAGCTCTGCAGCAGAGACCCCACTTTCAGGCAGGACTCTAAAATAGGAAGGATGTGTACAACAGAATAGCACCCTTGCTAGTACTAAAAATTTTTAGATGCCATAGCTACTCCCTCCTAACAAGTAATCAACTACTTCAACCAAATTCATGTAAACTGGACAAAAGAGTTCAAAGGACCCTGTCTGACAATTTCCATCTGGTTTGAAGACATTCAAAAGGCATTTTTTTCCATAAGCAGACCAATGACCAAAGCCAGTTCTGTTATTCTGCTTGCGAAATCTATCACAATAACTCTAATGTTGATAATTTACTATCAAGGAAATGATAATCCTATTTTCAAATATTCCATTTCACTCTGTCTGGTGAGATAATATTTTGCATTATCCTGGAAAAAATTATAGCTTAATAACAAAATTTCCAGATCTATATAATGCACACTCTTATTATATGGTAATTAATATTCAATAAGTACAAATACATTCTAAAATCTAGATCATTATTAAGTAAAGATTTGGTATATAGTAAAGATGGGTTTTTTCTTTTTTACTTCTTTCAAAGATGCAGATTTACCTGGTAGTAGTCAAAGGTCTTTCTCTTTAGTATCACTTGGCTACAATGACAAAAATTACATCTTCTGAACCAGGAAAAAATATGAAGAATGTACAGGTTTCCCTGCCACAAGTTACTGTCCAGATACTCCATAGCTATCCCTCAGTTATAGTTGGTTTTGTTGTTCTTGTTTTGCTTTTTTCCAGTTCATCGATATTTAAAACAGGTATCAATTGAATGGCATCTTAATTGCCATCTGCTTATTCTGGTAAATATTTTGATCAAAACAAAGCACTAAATCCAATACCCAAAATACAAATTCACGGGGGGGAAAGGCAAATAAATAATTAGATGTATCACAGGAAAGAAAGAATGCCCTGAAAATAAGGCTAACTATCAAGTAACTACCCCCTTGGTAAGTGGGAACAGATGGGAATATATGTAAATGTTAAATATGCCACCATTACTTCCTGCAGCAAAGCAAAACTAGAAGAAAATTTGGTTGATATTCATTTCAAAAACAGACTTTCTTCTAAATATATACAGTATTTAACCAATGGGACCACTGCTACAAAGCTATTTGTTAAAGAACTACAGTGATAAGCAAACTAATTCTACATACAGATGTCTATTTGTGGATAAACCCAGTAGACGGACACATTCCCAGCTGGAAACGATTGAATGGCTTCCTCCCATTCTCTGGAGACCACCTATTCTATCGCTTTTCAAGAGGACACAGAAAACAAAGAACTGATTCAAACCAGTGGACAAGAAGAAACCCAGAATTCCATTTTAGCTGACAAAAATTTTGAAGTGTCTACCATATTGCAGAAGCTATGTTGGGTACTGTTTCTCTATCCAGATAAGGAAAAGTTTTCCCCTCAGCCTTCAAAGAGCTTATAATCCTTCAACAAAACAAAATCAAGAAAATAGCAAATAAATACAAGCCAAGGTACAATTTAAGACTCATTAAGAAGTTACTCTGAGATTTCTCACCAGAGGACATTGATCAAGCCAATGAATACATGAGAAAGTGCTCTAAATCACTAGTAATCAGAGAAATGCAAATGAAAACCACATTAAGATATCACCTTACACTAGTCAGAATAGCAAAGATGAAGAAAATAAACAACAATAGATGCTGGAGGGGCTGTGGAGAGATAGGCACGCTAACACACTGTTGGTGGAGCTGCAGACTGGTACAGCCCCTCTGGAAAGCAGTATGGAGAATCCTTAAAAAATTAGGGATGACTCCACCATATGACCCTGCTATTCCACTCCTGGGTATCTTTCCAGGGGACTTAGAATCAGCACATTACAGTGACACAGCAATATCGATGTTCACAGCAGCACAATTTACTATTGCTAGGCTATGGAAATAACCCCGGTGTCCCTCACAGGAAGAATAGATCCAAAAACTGTGGTACATTTATACCATGGAATATTACACAGCAATTAGAAACAATGATATTGCAGCCTTCGAGGGTAAATGGATGGTTATGGAAGAGATCATGATGAGTAAAATCAGCTTAACCCAGAGATCTAAGGGTCGAATGTCTCCACTCATCTGTGGAGGTGGGAACTAGACCCTGGACAATGAGAAAGTTGGTCTAGTAACATGAGTTAAATCCAGATAAGATATAATGCTTTACAATCTAATACTTTTTTTAGAGTTATAATGGGAAGGGGAAGGGAGGGATAAGGGAGGGTAATGGGGGGGCACTCCTGGGGATAATTGCAATATCCAGAACATATACACATTTTATACACATTTTATATTATTTTGTTAAAATCTTGTAAGGTTGCTCAAAAATAAAAAAAAATAAAAAAAAAGAAGTTACTCTGAGGTTTCAAAAGAGGACTGTGTATGTTGGTGAGAAAGCTCTTTGAGCTCCTTGCAAGCATCCTTGCCAGACCTTGCCAAGTGCTCAAGGACAAGCCTTCTCAGTCCAAAAGCATCTTCACAGTCCCAAAGAAGAAGTAATATGGTCTGAAGGCCCTAAAAGAGCAGTGAAAACAGAGATGTCTACATGTAGAGAGGATAAAGCATACCAACACTACAAAGACACATTTTTCAGGGACACCCAATAGTGCACCTGAAGTCTGTGAGATCCTTCAGGAACACAGACCTGACAGGGAGCCCAAATTTAGACAGCAAAGAAGGCCAACAAAGGTAGGTAACTCACTGCTCGTTAGCTCCCAGTATCTTATCTTTGATTAAAATTATTCGAGAGAAGACCCATGCGATGAATACTAGCTCCGCTTGTAAACCTAATAATAAAGACTACTGCTGGAAGACAGTTGTCTGGGAAACAACTGTATTTAGCAGGAGTGTAAACAGAACAACTACAATGGAGAAAGACCAAATGAAAACAAAAAACAAAGCCACAGGATCAGAAATATCATCTTAGCATCTTTAGACCAGTAGTTCTTAATTCTCAACTAAAGTTGCATGCATCCTTGAGTCTGGTAGAGAAGCCCAACCTATTCAAACAATAAATGAGAAAATATATAAAATAATTATGACATCACTCATTAGTGCATTACTTTGTTATGCAACAATTCATGCTTATAACTCATGGATTCCCATTTCTGAAGAATGTCACTTCAGTTATGGGGGCCAGGTGCGCCAGTAAGCTGCTGAATTCACTTATGCATGTTGTTCTTTGTTTCGCGTACCCAGACTGGTTGGGTTTGAAGAAACCCAAACTGAACAGAGCCTTTCTTTGCTAACACTGCAGGCATGCAGAGATGCACAGTACAGAACCAAGGCAATGCAGCCTGTGAAACTCACACTATTCAAACCTACCATAAGAGTTGAGTGAATACTTCGATGAATAGCTGCACTGGGACAGGTCACATATGCCCTTGACACTTTAACTTTTACTAAGAAAAAAATCATACAGCATCATTAATGAGTTAGTATGAGAGCCTCAGTTACTAAACATTATTGTTTTTAAATAAATTGTTCAAAAATAAGAACTAGAGTCTTCCTTTCCCAAAAGGGGAAACATGGTATGAATAGAAGTCATGGCTCAGTTGGGCTCCCAAGCAAAGCATAATAGGGGGCCTCTCCACCATGGCATCTGCAAGGAAATGGATTTCTCACACAGCAGCTTCGGGTTCCAAAAGTAAGTCCTCCCTTTAGTCACCCCAGCCCAGGCACCAGACATGTGGATCAAAAAGACGTCACAGAGGGCTGGAGCGGTGGCTCAGCAGTTACAGCGCTTGCCCGGCATGTGCAAGTACACGGGTTCAAACCCCAGTGCCCACATACACAACTGAGTGTCAGAGCAATGAAAGCCACGTGAAAAACTCAATAAAAATTGAGTCTGTCTGTCTTTCTCTCTCACTGTACTTCTCTCTTAAAAAAAAAAAAAAAAAGCCATCATGGAAATGGCTCCTCTGGCCCCAAATGCTACAATAGAAGCCATTCCAGGTCCAGCTGCTCCCACCCCAAGCCATCCCAGCTGAGGCTCCAGACATCAAGAAAGGAGCCATTCCCATGGTGCCCTTGCTGAATTCCTGACCCACTGAATCTGTAAGCATAATAAAAGTCACTGATGGTTTATGCTATGATTTAGGGAAATGGGGGTTATTGATTAGTTTGTTATGAAACAAATCCTCTCTGCTTTTTCCACTCCGAGTCATGGAGCTCGTACAACAACAATACACACACACGCGCGCGCGCACACACACACACACACACAGAGCTGTTTTTAAGGAAATTGAACTGAGAACTGAAGTAGCTAATATAGACATATAGGTACACCCAGAATGAAAACCATAACCATTTTGGCCTTTGGGGGATGGGCATGCGGTGTATGGTGAACAGTTCCCAATCCTGATCACTCTAACGTGAAGACGATCCCAACCACGTACACAGAGAGCCCTGTCAGGCTTCTGAGTTCCTAAACAGGAATGCATGAACAAAGCTCATCATCTGGGTAAATTTGGACCCCTCTTCAGACCTCATTGCATCAGTCAAGATCTCAATATTAAGCCAGTAGCATTCTCAGATTAAGAAAATTTAGGATTTATTTACAGAAGTACAAGAAAGAGAGCGCGATAACAGGAAACTAGCAACAGTGGAACTGTTATCCCTTTCCAAGGCCAAGGAGCAAAGGGGATTATTTACCCAAGTCAAAAAGGCCAGGTGCCCAAAAGAAGGAACGTGATCAGGCTGAAGCAACCTCTGAAGAATGAATACCCTGACCTCATTCTTGCCCTCTCCTATCTGGCTCCTCAATGGCTGGCCCCACCCCAAGCCAGGATGCAGAGCAGCCTGCTGAGGCAAGACAGCAGGATAAAGTGTAGAGAGTGAGTGTGGAAGGGCACAGCAGAAGGTCTTCTCTGTGCTTCCCAATGAGGTGGGAGGTGTGTGTGCATGTTGGGGAGGAAAATGCAAAGAAAATCACAGTTCAAATATGAAACCCACAAAAATGTGGCACAGAGCAGTTAAGCGCTTGGAAAGAAATTTATCCAAACCTACACCTGAAGACAAAAAGTTGTAGCATTGGAACCACAGAGAAACTAATGAAAGTGCACCCCTGTAAGCTGAAAGGAAAGCTACTTTTCAGTTTTTGTCAAAAGTCAACCAACATATAAAGCACAGATGGCCAATTAAATTTCAGAATGTATGGTACTGATCATAACTTCACAATGAAGGGGAAAGGAGGAGAAAAGGCAGGCAGAGAGAGGAGGAGCAAAAGGTACTGCTGAGAGAGGATGAAACAGGAAATCAATTACAAACATTACCAGTAGATATAAAGCTGGGATGATGGTAACCACCTTGGAAAGGCTACCGCAGCTCTATGTTCCCAATTTGGTAGCACCTGGGCATTTCAGCTTCTGGAAGAAATAGCTCACTGAACATAACGTGCTCTGGTTCTGGTTATGCAAAGCCCTCCTTCACCACCAGAACCTTGGGTCACTCATCTTCATCCCATTTTAAAAAACGCAGCTTTTGTCAAAGGAGAGACTGGAAATTTAGAAATTTATTAGCTGACTTCTGTGTTTTGGATTTCGCTTTCACATGAACTATAGAAACAATAAGTTTCCCGATAGGAACTGTAAAGCTGCGCTGCTGAATTCCCACTTTGGTCATCTTGCTGGATAAATGTGCAGAAAGGAAAATGCGGGCTGAGTACAGAGCTGAGTGATGAAACGTTTTGCCTCGCATGAGTGAGTTTCAGGGTTCGATCCCCAGCATGTGTGCACACACACACACACAGAAAATGGTTGTTTGGGCCTCATTAAGATGACACTTTGTTGTCATTACCATCATTAGTGATGACAATCAAGTTAACTTTAATAATAAATTTCCTGAAATTGTGGCTGCTGTAAGAAGGGTCTGTTCCTGAATCAAGACATCTCTTCCTACTCATCTTAAATCTTCAAACACGTGGGGACCATTATCATCATCTCAGCAGGAGCCCTGCACTTGGTAAAGATACTCTAGTTTACAAAGTCCATGGAGAAGTCTATCCCACACACTGGACCCAAAAGTTGGATGAAGAAGTCAAATCCGATGACTTCCAAAGAAGATTTTAAGAAGATAAATTAGTAAACGATCGTGTTTGCCCTTGCAACTCCTCATACCAGAGGAAATCCACAGTAGTCTCAAAGATAATATTTCATAGAAGAGTCAAGAAAGTAGGCTCGTGCTCATAAATATTTCTCCAAAAGTCTTATTTTTTTGTAATATCAGCTGGGAATGTTTAATTCAGTTAATTGCCAAATAAAAACAATCCTTTAGTTGAAAAATTTTTCCTGCAGGCTAAATTTCTTCATGTTCTTACTGGAAAAAGGAAACTTCCTCTGACTTTGGTTTACTAAACCAAAGAAATAAAACAAACACTTCATGCTTTCTGCAAGCATCCCGCAGTTTCTTCCACATGCTCTGCATCACATTTACAAAAATCAAGTTTTAATATCACAGATCATGAGGAAACTGCTCTGAAATCCGTGTAGATAGTTGATCATATAAATTAACACACAGGCAAGCATGTGAGTGCACACATACACACACACACACACACACACACACACAATGGCAATGTAACTAGCCACATTGCATCCCATTCCTGATTTATATAGCTCATGTAGTTTTTTTTTACACAGAAGATATTCTACTGAGTCCAAGAATTATAATTATGCTCTTCCTCAAAGTGTTAGTTTAAGGTATTAAAATCAAAATAAACACTTAAGGTTCAAGGCCAAGCAACAGAGGCACTAAATGTACTGATTTAACTAATAACTACAGAAAGAAGGGTGTTGGGAGGTGAGAGGGAGAAGGAGGAAGCCTAATGAGCAAAACCATCCCCTCCTCACACAATGTCAAGGTGCTGGGAAGAAACAGTGGATCGTGTATTAATGAAAACCTCCAGAACACCTGGCAGAAACAACTAGATGCTCTTGGCTCTGAGAAATGGGATTAGAAAAGAGAAAGAATTATAGATAAGAATATTATATACTGTACTATACTTCAAAAACTAAAAGGAAGGATTCTGAAATTTTTCACTACAAAGAAACAATAAATAAGGAGGAAACAAATATATTTAAACTTATTTAAACACTATGCATTATATATGCATTAAAACATAACAGTATTGCATTAAATGTACAAGTTTTACATGTCTGCTAAAAATAATTTTAAAAAAGAAAAAGAAAAAAATGAGAAATGGTCAGTAAATCATCTTTTCCTTGCAAAACCCTTTTGTACTACCCAGACCATTTTTACCACATGCATAAACTTGAACAAATATACATCTTTGGACAAAAAGATAGTTCTAAAATTTAAACACAACACACACATACATTTCGTTTATATGAATTTCCAACTATAGTGACAAAAAAATGAGCTCAGAAGTTGCTTAGAGCCGGCAGTTAAGGAAGAAACTGACTAAAAAGGGCCCAGGTAAACTTTTTGTGCTGATAAAAATTTTATCACAGTGATTGCACATTAGTACACATGCACCCAATTTTGAGGAAGTAAATGATTTAAACAGATAAATTTGATTATATATAAACTAGATAACCAATTAAACATTTTGAAAAATGTACTGATTGCTTGAGACACTGGGGGTGTGGGGAATTCCATTATAAATCCCTCAAAAGAAAGCACACACCACACTTAATCATGATATTTTTGTGGCACAGCAGACTCTACTCAAATGACATTAGAGATACCACTAAGACTCTTCCCAACAGAGTCTCAACATAGGAAAATCCACAACACCATCTTATCCCTCATCTGAAGTATACGGTTCAGAAAATAGGGAGTTTTCTCTAACACTATAAAGATGAAAGTAGCAAATGAAATTTTAAGGTTTTTTTTTTTTTGAGAGGACAATGAGAGAAAGAGAGAGAATCAATTTTTATTGAGTTTTTCACATGGCTTTTGTTGTTCTGACACTTAGTTGTGTTTGTGGGTGCTGGGGTTTGAACCCATGTACCTGCACATGCCAGCAAGTGCCAAAACCGCTGAGCCACCGCTCCAGCCCCGAAATTTTAAGGTTTTAATTTTGTCCTACAGCCTGAAAATTGTTAACAGATTTCTCTAGGATGAGAATAGCAGAGTTGCACTAGCTCACATTTCTATAGGTGCTTTGGCACTGAAGAAGTTTATCGGCACGATGGACTTGACCCTTCCTAAGGAGCATGTCGCTGCTGGGCAGTGCCTTACCTCACTGTGAACTCTACAGGGGTCCTGTATTAACACCTGGAGCCACGGTGGTAAGTGGAGGAGATAAGAAGTTAGCATTGAGAAAGGATTTCTTTACCTTTCAGGAAAACTCAAAAGTATTTGTTTAGGAACATGAAGACAGAAAGTTCTGGATGTCTTCTTGCCCCTCCACCCCTCCAGTCTCTTCGTTGCGCCCATGGAAGCTGAGGTTTATGGAAACCCTCTGTCTTCACCATCAGGAAGCGACAGGAGGAAAGGGTGAGTTGAAGTGGTCATCCCTCCAGCTCCCTTCTTTATAAGGTTGGTTGCATGTCTTCATAGCTTTTGTCAGACAGTCCCTTAAAACTGATCTCTCTAACCACTGTCACCATGTCCTCTCTGGCCATCAGTCCGATAGTTTCAGTGGCTCCTGCTCCAGCCAGGGCTGGGGCACTACACAGTGCCTCGGTGGTTCCCAAAGTCCTGCCCACACCTTTGTAAATGATGTCAACTACCCAGATGGAGAATGTCAGCTCTTACCTGTCAAGATTCTGGCTGCAACAGAGGGCTTTAGAAGCAAAAGGGACCTAGATGATATATTTAAGCCATCTCACTACACATATTAGGAAACCGAGCAATGAGCTGTAGCACTGGATTTAATTGACTTAGCATATAACTTTCCTGAAATTAGTTTGGTGACTTTTGGTGAAAGAAAGTTTTGGCTGCAAGTTTTCCATTGGGGAATTGAAAATATTTCTCTATTTGAGCAATTGAACTTCACATATTCCAAAATGAAGCTTAGTCGAGCAAAATAATACTCCTGAAGGATTGCATAACGGCAGGCCTAGCCATCGCTTCAGACTTTGTAAATTTTTCCCTGGGGGCATCTGAAGAGCTTAGTAGAGACTTAGACTTCAACATTTGGGGCTCTTGGGAAAAGGTCTTCACTAAATTATGCATAGGTATTATACCTCTGGGCTCTATCAAAGGTCCTTTTGAAAAATAGCCCACAACACATTCTATCGTATTTATTTCAGGAAAGCAGCTGAGATCAGGGTTCATCACACACTCATTATTCCCTTTACCAAGTGTTTTGTTCAAGTTTCAGCACAAGAAAAATGGTTTTATGTTAGTCTTTTGAACATTATGAATCTTTCACTGACACAGGACACTTGGAAGCTCTCGACCAAATTTGTCACCTCTAACGAGGGAACAGCATCCCCCAGAGAAGGTCTCATGTGCTGCCATGCCTTAAGCTTCTTTTCCTTCCTCCACATCTCTTCATAAATTTTGCTTGATTTTTTAATTTGTGGGCTACACCAAATCCTTTTAAAAGAGGGGAGGAATGAAGATAACTGAGAATAAACTTTCAAAATTGACTGAAAGTAATGACATGTCTTTTCTTTGTGAAGTTCAATCTATATTTTATTTCATTTATTTTACTATATATTTGCTTTTGTGGTACCAGGGATTGAACAAAAGGTGCTTAACCATTGAGTCACATCCTTAGCCCTTTTTATTTTTTATTTTGAGACAGGGTTTTACTAAGTTGCTCAGGGCCTGACCAAGTTGCTTAGGCTGACTTCAAACTTGCAATCCTCCTGCCTCCGCCTCCCAAGCTGCTGGGATGACAGGCATGGGCCACCAAGTCCAGCATTAATCTCTATTTTAAACTTCACTAAAACCATACATACGTCTAAACCGGACAGATAACCTTGAAGCTCTTATCCTGAAGCTGATCCTAGATCCAATTCCTTCCTGTTTGCTGGAGGATTTCTTCCTTAGTGAAACCATAGTTGTGTCTCCCTCCTGTTCTCATTGGCAAATTAGAATGTTAATTTTTTACTTTATTAACAAAGAAAAAAAAGTGAAGCAAATACTTGACTACATCAGGCAAACTTGGCAGACACCCTCAAAAAGGCCAGTTCCCTGCCAGTGTGTGGATATGAAGGCCACCAATGCCGTGAGTGGGACTGAACACACAATTTCCTCCTGCAGCCTCAACGTGAAAGGAACACTGGGACCTTAGGAGGCACCATGCTGCAAGAACAGTTCAGGATTTACTGAGTCTTCGTCTCCTGATCCTCTCCCCTGCCTCTGTGTGTGTGTGTGTGTGTGTGTGTGTGTGTGTGTGTATACAGTGATATTCTCTATGTGAAAAGGAGTTTCAACAAAGTCCCTGGATACCTCTGGTCCAAGATGGGGGCAGAGAGGTGGTGGGAACACGATGGGTCAAGAACAGGTTGGAACCAACCAAGGCAGACACAAATGGAAAGCTATGTACATTATGACCATCCTAATGGGAACTTTGCCTAGGACATCTCATTCAGAGTCACTCCCTATTTGTGAAATTCACCTGCCATGCTAGCAATTACTATCTAAGGGCCTTCTGCCTCCTGAATTCACACAGATGATGTCAAAGTGAGTTTAAAAAACAAAAACAAAAAAATCTCTGGCAAAGGACCTATGTAAACTGAAGGTACTCAAAACATTTCAGTAAAATTTGAAATGCTTGCACAACTTCAACAGGAAACATTCTAAAAATAAAAGCAACTAACTTGAGGGGTATGTATTATCTTGGAAGTACATCAATAGTTTGGAAGGTTTTTTAAAATGTACATTGATTTACCTCTTCATGATATCAAAGCAAACAGACCTACGAGAAAGGACTCAATAAAATAAAACAAAATAGAATTGAGAGTGTAGATGGAGCTTTGAGATAAAACTGAAAAGAGGTAAAAAAGGCTAAAGTGCTATTGAGTGAGAGAAGGCTGATGGGGTCTTCCTGGAACTTATCAGAAAGGTAGAATCTCAGGTCCTGCCCAAGTCTGCATTTCAAGAGTTCCCCAGGTGATTCATAGACCTGTGGAAGGTTCACAACTCCTTGTTCTCAGGTCCTTGATGTTCATCTATGCTGTTAGTGAACACATAAAATTAGGAGGTGCTGATAGAAACAAGGGATCCCAGACATCTCTGGCAAAGTGAAAATTAGATTTTTCCATTACTTGAGGTAAAAAAGTAATTTCCTGTTCTAGTCTAATTTACAAATGTCTCTGACTTGCAAGTGTACAAACTCCTACAACCTACAAGGTTACAAACTCCTATGACCCACAGAAGCACAATCGCTACCCCGAGCTTATGCAGGTAACACTGGTATGCCTTTATGTACTATGAATTCAGCACTTCTAGTGTGTGATGAAAAACTGAGCTCACTCTATTTTCCTATACATATCAAGCAATTCCCAGGGAACAGAACTGAGAAACCATCGGAATGAGGAGGATACTGCCAGTTAGCCAGCCGGAGATCTGACCCAGGGGAAGGAAAAGCCTACCTAGCAGGTATGAAGGGTGACACCAAATAGGCGCCCAGAGCATCTGGGAGCTCAGGGTTTGGGATGTGGGACAACGGGGTGGGGGCAGGGCAGGTGTGCACTGATGGCCCTGCTCAGTGAAACAGGCTGATGGCCACAGAGAGCATCTAGTGCCAGCCTCCTCGAAAAGGAAAAATGCCCCAGCAAACAGCAAGTCCCAAACTCAGAACTCTCTTGGCTGAGCCCTGGGCATCCTAACTGCAGCTGCCTGGGGCTCCCTCCCCACTCCTTTCACCAGCAAAAAGACTAAGCATGCCCTAGGGTGCTCAGGGCTCCAAGAACTGGCTCTGGCTTGGCTATGAAACTGCAGCCAGCGGGGAGCTCACCTACTTCCCACAGAACCTGGAAATCGAGCCACCAGTGGACAATACTTTTTTTTTTTTAAAGAGAGAATCAGTTTGGGCTGGAGCCGTGGCTCGGTGGTTATGGCGCTTGCCCCGCATGCGCAAATACACGGGTTCAAACCCCAGCACCCACACATACAACTAAGTGTTGGAGCAACAAAAGTCACGTGAAAAACTCAATAAAAAAAATGATTCTCTCTCTCTCTTTCTCTCTCTCTCACTGTCCTTCTCTCTTTTAAAAAAATCTTTAAAAAAAAAAGAGAGAATCAATTTTATTTTAGTTTTTCATGTGGCTTTTGTTGATCCAAGACTCTGTTGTGTATGTGGCACTGGGGTTTGAACTCATGTACTTGTGTATGTCGGGCAAATGCCACAACCACCGAGCCGCCGCCGCTCCAGCCCTAGGCAATACATTTTTATGCAGTGTGCCTTTGTGCAATTTAGACAGTGAGGATCCAGGGGTGTTTTTTCCAGAAGAAAGGAAAATAACCCCACCAGAAGTCAAATCAGTAAGAAGCCTTTATTTGGGGTGACAGGGCACTGAACTAAGCAAATGAAAGGTTTCTGTGTGCTAGGAAATGGTCCTGCTTTCTCCAGGGCACACAGCTCCCTCTCCTCCCCCAGGGTAAACACGTATGCAACCTTCATGCACAGAGCCCTCTGCCCTCCCCACTTTGGCAGCCTCGGAGATAAGTGGGAGAGAAGAGGAAAGGAGAATAAAAAGAACCCCAGAATCCAATAAACCACCCAGACAAAGAACACTATTCTAGAAGTGAGGAAATGGCTCCCAGAGGCTCTCCCATCCTGCTCATCTCATTATAACTCTTACTGTAATTGTATTTTGCTGCAAAATGATTATATTGAGCTTTATAAATTGACTGATGGCGTGATTAACTACAGTATGACTATACTGCATCATGTTAGCCAAAGCTGTATCCATTTCACACTCAGAGAATATAATAAAGCCCAGGGTTCAGAAATGGAACTGTTTAGTTCAGCATATGAGAGGGGAGGACCACTCTGCTCAGAGTCCATCTCCATCTTCCAGACCTCATTTGCTAACAGGATGTGGCACTTTATGAAGACATTTTTTCACCACTCTACAATAATCACTACAAACTCTGTAACAACATTATTAGTTGTTCCAATGATAAAACTGTTCCAATACAGAATTTCACACAGAGGAGTCTTTCAGCAACCCCCATTACAGTGGAATCTACACTAAACTGGCTGCACAGATATGGGCAGAATCATGAAAAGCATTTCCATAACTTTGTTTTTGCTGGATTCTTTTAATATCTAGTGTCTTTCAGTTAGACTTTAAACAGCACACTTAACATGATTTTGAGGGATTTAATTTAATTTTGTGTATCAACAAACAATAAAAGAGTTATTTCTTGAAAAAAATGCAGGTGTAGCTCAGTGGTAGGATGCATGTTTAGCATGCACAAGGCCCTGAATTCAATCCCCAGGATGGACAAACTCAGTCAAAACAAAACAAGCAAGCAAAAAAAAAAGGTCATAATGTTCAACTTTCTAATTCACAATTAATGTCACCTGAACTTTTCATCAGCGGCAATTTATTAAGTACTTTTTCCTATCACTAGGGTAAATTGTATATGTACAAACTATACATATTTTGTAGAGTTTCTATATTTGTATGTATAAGCTATACATAATGGCTAATATTTATCAAGTATTTATTATGCATTAGACATTGTTAGGCCTTTTACATATGCTTTCTCTCAACATTATCTCTGCATCAATCCTGTGAATTAGATATTACTTTAAAGGTTCAACCACT
This sequence comes from Aplodontia rufa, assembly GCA_004027875.1. NCBI lineage: Eukaryota > Metazoa > Chordata > Mammalia > Rodentia > Aplodontiidae > Aplodontia > Aplodontia rufa. Next base: position 105,707 of record PVKS010000517.1, read on the forward strand.
AATATGTGGCAAAGTGAATGAAGCCAAATTTTGTGTTTCTCTTTCAATTGCTACTGAATAAAGTGTAAAAAAGCATCCATCAAGGCCTGGACTCTATACATCAACTAAAATTTTAAATACTTATCAACGACTTAATTCAGAAACACTCTGGTATTTACTAACAATCTTCATAGAATGCTACTAACACTAGGTAATTTTAAAGGAAAATAAAATACAATCCTTGGCTACAAGAACTTTGCAAACTAATCAGAGACAAAAATATATACATAAAATATATTTATTTCAAAACTACACACAAGTAGAGATGATGAAGTTGTACTATTGAAACAAAGGCAAAGATGGCAGGTCTAACAGGAGGTATGGTGGAAGCAGAGGAGCTTTCTAAAGAAACTGCTTAGATTGGCAGAATAACAGGAGATAGGAATTTCACACTGTGATAAAACAAAAACAGAGACAAAATCTAACAGGAGAGAGGGAAGTGGCAGTTGGAGAATAGAATGTTTTCCACAAAATATTTTAAGACATATGAAACTGTGATGAGCTATTGTTGCATGACTTTCTTGTAACCAAGAACCTACATTTACACTCATCTCCCTTCTGACTTAGTCCCTTTTCATCTCAGTGTTCCTGTGCAATCTTCTGAGCACTAAGTGGAAGACAGGAAGACAGTTAGACAGTTTCCTATGTTCTCTCCCTGGTCTACCCTCCTGCTAGTATGCAGTGAATTGCTTAAAAAAAAAAAAAGAAAGAAAGAAAGAAAGAAAGAATAGAAAAAAAGAAGGAAGGAATGTAGATGAAGGAAGGAAGGAAGGGAAGGAAAGAAGAAAGGAAGGAACCAACCTAGAAGAGTAAATGAGTAATGTCATTACAAATCACCCAGCACTTATTTCCAAAAGGTGTCTTTTCATGCAGCTGAAATAACATGAATGTATGAGCACTGAATTCAAATGACTTAGTCTACCTGTCTATCTTGAAATGCCCATGGAGAAGTCTACACTCAACCAGGTTGTTTTATTAGATGGCCCTTGCCAAACTAGATGATCAGCCAAGGGTAAACTATGATTCTTGACCCCCAAAACTTTTTAATCCAGTGGGAACCAAGTCTACCACAGTGCATGGCATATGTCTGGCACTCAGCAAAAGGAAGCTTCCGTTCCTTGAGCACTGAGGCAGACCATCGGGAATTGGAAGACGCAAAGCACAGACACATAAGGCTGCTGCAAGCCAAAGAGCTGATGAGCGCTGACAGGGACTCCTGCAAAGGTGCAGCAAACTCTCTGCAGGGGTTGGACAGCTGGTCTTCCATGCCAGAGGAGCTCTTCTGGCAGAGGTAAGAAGCTAGAGAGCATTTCAAGCAGAGAAAATAGCAAAGCACATGGTCTGTTAAAGAATGACAAGTAGTTACACATGGTGTGACAAGGGTCCAGATACGGGGACAATAGCAGTAAATGTGCCAGACCACTGAGAGCTCCAATGTCTTACAAAGAGGATGGGGTATCTGGCTGTTGCAAAGACCTGATTACAAATAATAAGCAGGAGAATAAGAAGATCAGACTAATTTAAAGACAGATTTATGATGGCAATGCGGAGGATGAACTGGAAAGGAGGCACGGAGGCCATCTAGAAGGTCAACTGCGGAGGGTTCACTTTAAATTCAAATGAAAGATGAAAGAAGAGACTTCAATCAGATACTAATGTCAGTTGAGAGTACCTTATCCAAAATGCTTGGGACCAGAAGTATTTTATATTCCTGAATTTGCAAAATTTACCCAGACATAATGAGATGTCTTGAGATGGAAGCCAAGTCTAAACACAAAATTCATTTATGTCTCTTGTACGTGTTGTACGCATCTCCTGAAGGTAATTTTATACAATATTTTTAATAATTGTGCATGAAACAAAGCTTCATGGTGCAGAATTTTCCACTTCTGGCATTACATCAGTGCTCAAAAAGTTTCAGATTTTGAATTTTCAGACTTAGGGATGCTCAGCCTTGTAGGAGAGTTCTCTCTGAAAAATTTACCTTAAAGTCCCCAAGTTAGTGACTATTGGATTTTCTTGCACACCCAAAGCATCCAGCATGGAACAATTCAGTCTACTGGCTTTTGAATACAGGGATCAATTCATTTTACCATTCATAAAGCTCCTCTCTTTGAGTAAACAGCAATTCAACACTAATGGTATGCCCTGCATTAGTAGTCAGGGATATGAAAACAAGGAAGACAGAGTTCTGGTGGTCGAGAAGGTCAGAGGCTGGTGGAAAACAGACACACAGAAGAATAACCCCAAAACGATCCTAGTGTTGTAGGAGGTGTGTATGGGGAGATGGATGCCTGAGGAGAGTTACAATCTGCCTGGGTAAGATGGGGAAGGTACCTCTATGAATATCTTAATGATCTAAAAGATCCATTACTAATTTTTAAGATGACATACATATTGCTGGTGAGATCTCCCATTAACTTAGCTGAAATTACATATAAACTGTCCAAAACGTATCATTTCAGATATAGAACATGAGGTGCAGTCTATGAAATTCTGTGTAATATTATGGAAGTTAAAGGTAAATCCCATTTGTGGAACCTTGCTTGCTACCTGGTGCTCATCCATTAATCACAACGATGAAAGCCACCATCTCACTTTTAAAAGCTTTGACTTCAGTTTTTAGTATTGAATTTCACCATGAAAATAAATAAATGCAAAAAAATCAAGAGATCCACTGGAGTCAAGTGCACATCTCCACTTACATGCCATAATAAAGACCTTTGGTTCGTGCATAGCACCCTTCAGACTACTTTTGGTAAGTTCGTTCACTTTCAAACAAGTTTTCCATTAACTGGCATAAGTTCCCATAGTACTCCACCCACTCCACATCCTTCCTGTGTTGGGTCACTTAAAAATAACCATCCATGAAGCACTTAAGAGTTCAGGAAATTATTTTAGTGGAAAAGTCACTGACCATCACAATTGTAGTGAAATGGAGAACTCAGGGTAGATTTCAGGTTTTCAAATACCTTTTAGATACTACAAACTTCTTTATTCCTTACCAATGAATCCTTACCTATCAGAATAATTTATTTGCAATATATGACTAATCAGGTGGAATACTCTTCATACAACATCCCTCATTATGTGAAAAAAATTATTTTTATGAATTTTCATAGCACAAAATTATCTCCACTTGGAGTTGTGAACTTTTCATGAAATCATTTCATATATAGTTACATACTTTAATTAATTATATAATATATACAAGTGTATTACAGAAACTTAGCCACATAGATAAGCATGAAGAAATTTATAAGAGCACCAGTATGAACTGTTAAAACTGTTCAGTTTTTTAAAGTATAAATTCATATATTTCTCCTTAAAATACTGATTATCTATAAATATTCTCTAATAATGCTTTGCTATCATTTTTATTGCAATATAACTAAGTAAATATTCCACATTTCAAATAGCCAATCTTTATAGTCAGGAATTCTGTTAGTCAGTTCTCTATCACTATAACAAATATCTAAGTTAACTAACTTATAAAGCCTATGGTTTTAGAGGTTCCAGTTCATGACCAGGTGCTTTTAGGCCTTTGGTAAGGGTTCAGATGGCAATGGCAAGGAACATACAGCAGAGCAAGATCTGTTTATATCACAAGGCAGGGACAGGAAGAGGAAGAGGAGGAGACAACCAGGGTCCCACAATCCCCCTTCAAGACTACACCCCCATCACCTAAAAACCTCCTAGTAGTCCGCACCTCTTCAATGCTCTACCGCCTCCCAATAGCACCAGTCTGGGAAAAAAGCCTTTAATAAATGGGTCTTTGGGGGATATTAAAGGTCCAAACTGGCAGGATGGAGGTTGCATCTGATGTTTGATCAACATTGACGATGGTACAATGAGCACATGTCCACAGCTTCTGTACACACTCATCGATTGTTTCCTTAGGACAGAATCCTACAAGTAGAATTGCTAGATCAAATACTAGACACAATAAGGTCACAATTTTTACATTACAAGAGATATATAGCTGCTTGGTTATGTACAAACATGTATAATAGAAGAATAATATAGAAATGCTTGATTTAAAATAAAACAGGGGCTGAAGGTATAACTCTGGAACTGGGGGAGAAGTCACAAGGCCCTGGATTCAATCCTCAGAACCAACAGTAAAAAATAAATAAAATAAAACAGATAATAAGTATATCTGGATTTGAAAAACACAAAGAAAATTATATATCCTTATTTAAAAGTAAGAGTTTACATCTATTAAATTATAGCTAACTGCAAAACACAAACCCAAAATTATAAAATGCTTAGGTTTTGGTCACATTTGCTAAGCATGTGCCTCTAGAAAAACCAGCTAGATTTTTTCAAGAGGCTCAGTAAAGCTAGAAATCATGGAAAATCAACAAAGATACTATACTACAGCTTAGCACAGCTTGATAGAAATATATTATGCACCACAAATGCAAGCCATGTGTGTAATTTTAAATTTGCTAGTGGCCACGTGAAAGGAAAAAAGGAAAGAGAAACAGATGAAATTAATTTTCAAAATGCATTTGATTTCACCTGTTATATGCATAATATCTTTTCAACATAAATTTTTTTTTAAAAAATATTGAGATCTTTTATGTAGTGTTTTGGTTTTTCTTTGTTCAGATTTGGTTTGGTTTTGGGTTTTGTACCAAAACTTCAAATTCCAGCATGTATAAGTATAAGCACAGCCCATCTCATTTTGGACTGGTCATATCTGAAGTGCGGAAAAGCCACATTTGGCTAGTGGCTACCATAATGGACAGTGCAGGTACAGAGCAGAGGTTAGCAAATTTTTTCTGTAAAGGGTCAGACAATGAATGCTTCAGGCTTTGCAGGCCCTAAAACAAAATCAAGGATATTATGCAGGTTCAGGGCAGCGGGCAGTTTTGCACCCAGGTGTCGCCAGAAGATGTTTTCAGGATGAAGACAGACTGGTCCAAGCATAGGCAGGACCACTCCAGGAGCTCTCAGCGAGACCCTGTCTCTTCTCCTGAGAGCCCACTCTTCCCAACTTGAACAAGTGGCTGTAAGGGGTGGTGACTCAAAAGCTGTGACTCCCAGATGGAAAATGCACCATTCAACACCCTGCAGTTGCCACAGCAGAGACCCCAAGGTGTTGGTGGTGTCTAACAAGGGCTGTGAGCAGCAGTGAGGTGTGGCCACTGGCCTAAGGGGCAGCTCTGGGAGCAGAAGGGGATGGAGGCAAAAGAGGATGCTCCAGGTTTGCCACTCCTGGTGCCAGCTCATCAACTGTCACTAGAGGGCAGACCCTGCTTTGCCATCAGACTCTCAAATACTAGAGGATTAACAAAGACATTTGTATAGTAAAGGTTCTGTGGAATCCTACACTCTACTTTGTGTAACCCAGCTTTCCCCAAGTTTTTGGCAATGGATCTATTTTATTTTATTATTTTATTTTATTTATTTTTTAAAGAGAGAGAGAAGGAGAGAGTAAGAGGGAGAGAAAGAGAGAATCCATTTTATTTATTTTTCCATCTGGCCTTTGCTTCTCTGACACTTAGTTGTGTATGTGGTGCTGGGGTTTGAACCTGGGTCTTAGTGAATGCCAGGCAAGTGCTTCAACCACTGAGCCACCACTCTAGCGCATGGACCTATTTTAATAAGTAGCACCAAAAGATACAAGTGGCTGTGCCTTCTAACACATGCTGTACATTGAGGGACATTGCTCCAAATAATTACAAATTTTGGAGAGCCTTGTTTGGTACCAGGAAACAGTCCCCACAGTAAACCTTATTGGTAATAGGACCAAGTTCCCATCCCACCCTCTGAATTGACTCACACAGCTGTCCTACTCACCGCTCTAGTCTCGTCCAAACGTTATTTTCCAGCTTGAACCTAAAATAAGTATGGTTCTTCCTTTGTATAAGTTAAACTCAGGTTCTCTATCACACATAACCTTAAATATTCCTGAAATCCTGCCTAATCACAATGCCACAAAGGTCATCGGTGGCTTTTACTGTATCTCCCAAGTCACTGGAGAACATCTCCTCCACAGATACAGGCCTTCAGGACGGCAGAGATGAAATCTTCAATTTCTCTCGCAGACCTCAGTATAGCACTTAATACTCAGAAAATGCTCAAAACCTCCTTAGTGAATACATCAGGGAATGAGTGTCCAGGCTGTGACAGGTGAGACCAGTTTGTGAGCACACTGGGGCCTCCTAAAAGCCACAGAGCTAAGGGTATACATTCTAACCTTCCTGAGCAGAAAAGTCCTAGCAAAGCCTTTGCTCATCCATCATTTTAGGACATGAGATATATCCCTGTAGCACTCCACTGCTAGTGAATCAATTCATGGTCAAAATTTTACTTCCTTTTATAACATACTCTATTCTTTACATAATTTTCCTTCAAATGCAAATTTAATACGCTGTAATTTTCCCATTTAAAACTAGATGCTTTTCATTTAAAAAGCACTATTTAGGATGAGAAAGAAAATGTGTGGAATATCTCTAAAGAGGACTTTAGTTATGAAAGTACTGCTATACACACACACACACACACACACACACACACACATGTGTTCGTATATTTCAACAAAGCAAACAATTTTGGTTTTAAAAAAGTCTCTTTGCAGAGGTACCAAATGGATTGCTGAGAATTCCTTTAGAATTCTAACCCTGGATTTATAAATATTTTAAAGCTATCAGGAAATATAGATAAATTTCCAAAGTGAATCATGATACCAGGGTCAGAAAACTCTCAAGCATTTATGGGATTGTAGAGATCATATTTTAAACCAACATCATCCTGGAAAACTTGTGATCCATACTGTGATATCAATTAAACAATGAAAAGCCAAACTGCGTTAACAGTAACACAAATAGCAAAAGTCTTAAAAACATCTCCCATAAAAGGTTTTCACTGCTTAACGGTGTCTGTGTTAAGTAACTAGCATTGGTTGAGACTACGGCAACAGGATCAACATTCACAGCTCCATAACTTTAAGTGGCTCTTAGACAAATGTGGAAAAGAGATCATGAAGGATCTAGAAAGCACTTCCCTGGATTTTGCTGTGATGTCATTAGCAGCAATCCTAAGGAGTCTCAGAACGGGCTTACAGAGGGTGTGATGGGTGTGCTCTGGAAAATACTCCACTTTCTCTAGTCAGGTGAAAAGTGAGTTGACCTTCCACCCTTACCCAAGATGACAAAGATGCTCCCAACAAGGCTGCCTTCCAAGATCCCAAAATAATTTTCAAATCAAAGGTTTTGTCCAAACATTAGCTTTAGAAAGTTCATTTATTCAAATTCATAGTGGGGGTACAAACTTTAAAAAAACAGGTGTGGTGGAGACATAAGTTGGGCGATATTCTTCAGAGTCCCAATTGTGGCTAAAATTACCTTCATTATCACAAGCGACAAGGAAAGACTTGACAAGGAAGGACTGGTGGGGCCCCTGGGATCCAATGTTGGGGTGGAAAGGATAACAACAAGCCCAGAGAGGCAAGGCAGCTGTTACCAACACTAATGTAGGAGAGAATGAGTCGGCCTAACCCCTGGAAGCTTAATTGTTTTGGTCCTTTAAAACCACAAAGGTAACATAATCAAATATAAGCATAGGCCAACTATAATCACCAAACTGTCAAATTTACCATTTTCTAACCACAATGAAAGAATACGAATAAATGAAAACCCACTGCAAATAAGTAAGTAATGTAACTGCACCAAGAATCAGCAGTAGAATTTTGAATTTTAATGAGCAATGCTCTCCAGCCCAGAGGGGCTACAGGAAGAGATAAAAATGGTGCTGGACAAACTGGACAGCCACTTGCAAAAAGTTGAAATTAGACCCATATCTTTCTCCTTGCCTGAGAATCAAATCAAATGGATCAAGGAGCTGAATTAAATCAGCTACCTTGCAACTGATGGAAGACAAATTAGGTCCAACACTTCAGCATTTGGGAGTAGGCAAAGACTTTCTCAACATGTCTCCTAAAGTGAAGGAAGTAAAGTCAAAAATCAGTGAATGAGATGCCATAAAGCTAAAAAGCTTTTGCACTGCCAAGGAAACAATCAAAAGAGTCAAGAAGTTTCCTACAGAAATGGAAAGAATCATGGACTATGATTCCTCGGACAGGGGTCTCATATCCAGAATCTACAAAATTCTCAAAAATCTCAACTACAAAAACACAAACAGCCCAATCAATAAATGGGCCAAAGAGCTAAACAGAAACTTCTCAACAGAAGACATTGATCAAGCCAATGAATACATGAGAAAGTGCTCTAAATCACTAGTAATCAGAGAAATGCAAATCAAAACTACATTAAGATATTACCTCACACCAGTCAGAATGGCAAAAATGAAGAAAATAAACAATAATAGATGCTGGAGGGGTTGTGGAGAGATAGGCATACTAACACACTGTTGGTGGAGCTGCAGACTGGTACAGCCCCCTTTGGAAAGCAGAGTGGAGAATCCTCAAAAAACTAGGGATGAGCCCACCATATGATCCTGCTATTCCTCTTCTGGGTATTTTTCCAGGGAATTTAGAATCAGCACAATACAGTGACACAGCAATATCTACGTTCATAGCAGCTCAATTCACAATTGCTAAATTATGGAAACAACCCAGATGTCCCTCGCTGGATGAATGGATCCAAAACCTGTGGTACATATATACCATGGAATTTTACACAGCAATTAGAAACAATGATATTGCAGCCTTTGAAGGTAAATGGATGGCTATGGAAGAAATTATGCTGAGAGAAATCAGCATATCCCAGAGACCAAGGGTCGAATGTCTTCACTCATCTGTGGAAGCTGGAGCTAGACCCTAGCCATTGAGAAAGGGGGTCTATTATCATGTGTTAAATCCAGATAAGGTGTAATGTCATACAACCTAATACATTTTTAGAGATGTTGTGGGAAGGGGAAGGGAGGGATAAGGGTGGGTAATTTAGGGGGTCACTCTTGGGGGTAAATCTAATCTTCAGAATCTATATACATTTTATATTATTTTGTTAAAAACTTGTATGATTGTTCAACAAATAAATTTCTCAATTAAAAAAAAAAACCAACCAAGGTAGAACTGGGCAAATACTTACATCTGCCATTTTTTCAAGTAGGTTTTCAGAGGAATCACTTCAAAAACCAAGTGCAAAATTTTCCTCTTTCTCCTATGATCATGATTTTCCCCATCTTTAGACTGAATTCTCAAAAGGTCAAAGCTCATCACCTATGATGTGATACAGACATCCTTATATAAACCTGTGTCCTTCCAAACATACATGAACCTTGAAAACACAAATAAATGCCAAGCTCTTGTCTGGAGCTGCCACATTTCTTTGTCTCTGAATGGGTATTGTAAAATGAAATGCAAGTTAGTGGAAAAGGAATTACCTTGTCAATCAAATGTACACAATGAATAAAAACATAACTCAGTAAAATATTAAAATGCAAGTATTTTTAGCAATGAAATATGACAATTTTAGGCATTTTTACTTTACACATAAAAATGGAGCTCAAAAACCATAGGCTCTTTTTTTTTTTTTAAGAGAAAAGGAGAGTGAGAATGAGAGAAAATCAATTTTTATTGAGTTTTTCATAGGGATTTCGTTGCTCTGACACTTAGTTGAGTACATGGTGCTGGGGTTCAAAACCATGCACTTGCACATGCCAGGCAAGTGCCATAACCGCCAAGCCATTGCTCCAGCCCCATCATGGGCTCTTTTAATCATAACAAATATTGCCCTTTGAAAAGAAAAAATTCCTGGCATGCATGAGGACCCAGTTTCAAACCCCAGCACCACATATACAACTAAGTATCAGAGAAACAAAATCCAGGTGAAAAACTAAATAAAATTGTTTCACTCCTCTCTCCATCCTTAAAAAAAAAAAGTTAAAAAAAGAAGAAATTCTACAAGAAGCCTTCACAATCTAGTTTTATTTCCAGAAATACTCTACTAGATTTTTTTTAAGAGAGGGACAGTGAGAGAGAAAGAGAGAGAATCAATTTTATTTAGTTTTTCATGTGGCTTTCATTGCTCTGACACTTCATTGTGTATGTGGTGCTGGGGTTTGAACCACTGAATACGTTGTGCTGTGGTTTGAACTGGTGTCCTTGTGCATGCCAGGCAAGTGCTGTAACCACTGAGCCACTGCTTCATATTCTCTCTACTAGACCATATTTATTTCTGTATATTAGTTCACAGACTTTCCAGTAGCTTTATTCCAGAAAGTCATGTTTTATGTTGGGTTTTCAATCAAGCAGAGTGTTTATTAAAGAAAATAGTTCTAATTAAGGTGGAGAAGTCAGGAAAATCACCCTTGTCACAGGGATTCAAAGGAAGACACTCAGTCCCTGGCACCACAAAAATAACAAAGGAAGACACTCAGGCTGTGGATGTAGCTCAGTGGAAGATACATGGTTGGCATGCACAAGGCCCTGGGTTCAATGCCCAGAACCATAAATCAATAAATAGGAAACTCTCATTTTCCACTTTCCTGTTTGCTCCTTTTGTCTGCATGCACCCCATCTACCCTGCCAGTCCCCTCACAAATGCCATCCTCATGTTCACTGCAGCACCATGTGCAACAGCAAAGAGAAAGGCTATGCTACTGACGCCACCAAACTCTCACCAGGAGGTGAATGGTCCCCGTGCGTCTGTGTGATACAGGGCTGAAATGTCATCACAAATAATGCTTTTGAGGAACGTTCACTGGTAAGTAAAACACTCACAATATTATGTTCAGTAAAAAGTCAGGACTCAAACTCCGATACAACATGATCCCAATTATGACCCTTTTACAAATGTCTGTTTATTATACACATACACAGAAAACCAAGCAAAACATCGGGAGGAAATTCTCCAACAATTCAATGCACAGTTTTCTCTGAGAGACACAATTTCAGAAGATTTTAATGTTGTTCTTTAATAGTTCCTTAAGACTTTCAAATTTTACACAATAAACATTGCTTTCATAGATGAAAACCTGCTTTTCAAGATTCTTTAAAGATAGCACTCTGTTCCAAAAGGACAAAATGTGTAAACCATAAGACTTACCTGATTTTCCTTTTAGTATATACTTTAGATATTCTCCATAAAAACAAATTGCCCCCACCCTTTTTTGATACTGGGGATTGAACCTAGGGGTGCTCTACTGAGCAACATCCCCATCCCTTTTTATTTTTTATTTTGAGACAGGGTTTCACTAACTTGCTGAGGCTGGCCTAGAACTTACAATCCTCCTGCCTTAGCCTCCTGAGTTAATGGGATCACAGGTGTGCGCCACTGTACCAGGCACAAATTGCACTTTTAAAGCACAAATGTCAGTTTAGTGACATGACATTTTTTTTCTGAAAAAAGAATTACCTACATTTCTTACATTAGTACATTTAATTATATTTATTACATAAAAGTCTACATACCATAAAGAATTTACAAGAAAAAAAAACTTCACTGATCTATTTTATTATCTATTGATATTTTTCCTGTAGTTAGTAATATTTCAACTTTTCCTTAAGGAATTTACAATCCACTAAATATTCTCCATAAAAATTACAGAACTTGGATTCATAAATATGCTTACAAAGTAGGCAAATAAGCTGTCTTATTCCCTAAGTGGGACATAAAATGAAAGAATACCCATGTGGAGTAACCAAACTTTCAACTAGCTGGCTGTTTAAATTGTTTTCACTTAAATGAAAAAAAAATTAAGGATTTAGAATGACATTTTTGTATGAATTTATAGCTTACAAAAGTACTTTGGATAGATTATCTCAATTAGTTCAATATTCGCACTTTCTTTATGCGGTGGGAATTATTATGGCCACTCTGTAGGCTGCCTAAACTTAGGGACCCACAGCCTGGTGAAGGCGGATCTAGAATGGAACCTGGCATCTGGTACTGCAGCACTCCACTAGACGCAACTTCAGTGTGTCTTCAGTACTGTTAAGACAAATGACAGGACCGGTGAGCAGAAAGGATGGTCTCAGCCCAGACGTCCATTCTGAAAATGGACTTAACAGTGTTTCCAGGGAGAAATTAGACCTGGGGATCTGCAACCATGGGATGTCACTATTTAACCATTGGACTGCCCAAGACCAGACAGAAGGTAAACTTGCCAACAAAACCAATACAAGGAGTTACTTGGGCCCAGAACAGCAAGAATGTGCACCTAGGAAGTCCCATCCTCATATAAGTACATGCACATTGATGGCCTAGGCTGCAGCAGGATTCTTCGTTCCCCAGTGTTCCAGAAAACAGCCTTCAGTGCTCTTTCTGGGGAGACTGAAATCTAGTTTGCCCTAGTGGCTAAAAGTGGTAGCATAAATAAAAGCAATCAAGACACAGACTGACATTAAATTAAAATGTAAGAAAATTTGAATTAGCGCTATATAGCACAGGCAAGGTCTCGGACGGCGGAAGGTTGTGTCTTCCATAACAGGGATCTTATGGTGCTGAGCAGACACCAAGAAAGAAGCCTGAGATCTAATCAAGAGGCAGTGTAGGGGGCTGGAGCGGTGGTATGCGAGTTCAAACCCCAGCACCACGTACACAACGAAGTCTCCAAGCAACAAAGGCCACATGAAAAACTAAATAAACATTGTTTCTCTCTCTCTCTCCCTCTCTCTCTCTCTCTCTGTCCCTTTCTCTTTATTAAAAAAATAAAAATAAAAAAGAGGCATTATAGAATGACAGGGAGTTCTGGCTGGGAGTATGGTAGAGCAGCTGCCTAGTGTCCACAAGATCCTGGGTTCGATCCCCAGCATGAAATAAGAAGGAAGGGAGGGAGAGGGCTCTTCAGACAGACACTGACTATTCACCAGCACCCCACTCCCTGCCATGCCCAAGCTCTCAACCCCTCAACACAGGGCCCAGCACACAGCTCTAGGGCTTTCCTTTTGTCATATATTTCTAGCCCTTAGCTGAGGACCAAGCTCAACAAATGCTAACTTACTAAACTTGGTTCTGTTAAACAGGTTTGCCATTTAGCAAAGGCTTGACCTGGGCAAATTACTAAACCACTGTAAGCTCAGTATCTTTAATCTGCAAAATAACCAGGGTAGAGTCATCTCAAGGTTGTGAAGATTAAAGGAGACAGTATTTGTGAAGTGCCTGACTCAGTGTTAACCCAAATTAGCATTAAATTAACAATTAGTTTTATAATAGTGTAATATAAAGCAATGTTCTCAAAAAGCTAACAAGCTAGTGTGCTAAATGAAATTGTCTAATTTTATTTTACTAAGAAAAGCTGACTTATAGCTACATAAAGATAATGACTTTAAAACAAATGTTCACCAACTAAATAAAATAGATGATAGATAGCCAGTCAGACATCAGATATGAGAAAATGATTTAAAAGCAAAGCTTAAATTCAATGTGTGAGGAGCTAGAGGAAACTCAACACCAACAAGTAACATGAAGGTAAACATCTATAAAAAAATCTGAGTACAAAATTATATTTGTTTTATATTGTTCAAATACATAGCATTCAAAAATGTTCCGAATTAAATTAATTTAAAAAGGATTACTGATTTGTCACTTCTTAGTAATTTATGACTATTGAACTAAATATAATCAACATATAAGTTTTGGGGTGGGGGACAATTTCTCCACTGCTCTGCAAGGAGTTTCATGCATTGCTGGACTCAATATTGAAACTCATTGCTGGGCTGGAGCAGTGGCTCAACAGAGCATTTGCTTGGCATGTGCAAGGACCCAGATTGGAACCCCAGAACCACATATACAACTAAGTGTCAGAGCAATGAAAACCAGATGAAAAACTAAATAAATTGATGCTCACTCTCTCTCTCATTGTCCCTCTCTTTCTTTAAAAAAAAACTCATAAATAAGTATTAATGACCAACTAGCTTATTATAGAACTCCCCTAAACACACACATATTAAGAACAATTTGGGGGCTGGAGCAGTGGCTCAGCAGTTAAAGCACTTGCCCAGCATGCTCAGATACACGGGTTCAGACCCCAGCACCACATACACAACTAGGTGTCAGAGCAACAAAAGCTACATGAAAAGCTAAATAAAATTGATACTTTCTGTCTCTCTCTCCCTCATACTGTCCCTCTCTCTTTAAAAAAAAAAAGAAGAAGAAGAACAATTTGAAGTGTTCTGCATCATTAGCAATCAGATAAATGCAAATCAAAACTTCACTGAGATTCCACCTTACTCCAGTCAGAGTGGCAAAAATGAAGAATACAAACGATGACAGATGCTGGAGGGGTTGTAGGGAGAAAGGAACACTAACACACTGTTGGTGGGACTACAAACTTGCACAGTAACTCTGGAAAGCAGTGTGGAGACTCCTCAAAAAACTAGGGAATGAAACCACCTTATGACCCAGCTAGCCCACTTCTGGGTATTTGCCCAAAAGAACTAGAATCAGCATATTATAGAGACACAGCTACACCAATGATTATAGCAGCTCAATTTACAATAGCTAAACTATGGAATCAACCCAGATGCCCCTTGATGGATGAACAGATTCAAAACTGTGTGTATACACACACACACACACACACACACACACACACACACACACACACATACACAATGGAGTTCTACTCTGCTATTAGAGAGAACTATATCATGGTATTTGCAGCCAAACGGATGGAGATGGAAAAAATTATGCTGAGTGAAATATCCCAAACTCAGAGACTTAAGGGCCAAATGTTTTCTCTCACATGTGAAAGCTAGAGTAAAACCTAAGACAGGATGAAAGTTAACTGAGTTTAAGTAATAAACTCACCATTGTTAAAATTTCACATAAGCTGGGGAACCATAACTATGAAGATGGGGGGAAAAGGGAGGGAGTCAGGGAGGGGAGGGAGGGTTAAGGGGGGCTATCAATACAGTTGGGAATTTTTGACTCCCATGAAAAGCCCAACTGTACACAGGCAGGCAGAGAAACTCAGAAATTTCAAAAATTAATATACATGTATATGCTCATTTCTATCTATGGCATGGGGTATTTAGAGAGGAGACATGAGATCGGAGAATGGATGGGGCAGATCCTGGACTAGTATTGGCCTTAACTTACTTTGTCAATGTCCATGCATACATGAATATGTAATAATGATTCCCTCCAATATGTAAGACTACATCAAACAAATAATTTTAAAAAGAGCAATTTAAAGGGACTGGAGAGGTGAATCAGTTGTTATGGTGCTTGCCTGGCACATGTAAGGACGCGGGTTCACATCCCAGCACCACGTACACAGCTAAGTGTCAGAGAAATGAAAGTCACATGAAAACTAAATAAAACTCTTTCCCTCTTTCTCTCTCTCACTGTCCCTGTCTCTCTTTAAAAAGGGGGATTTGGGGGACAGTGAGAGAGAGAGAATCAATTTTATTTAGTTTTTCAATTGGTTTTTGTTGCTCTGACACTTAACTGTGTATGTGGTGCTGGGATTTGAACCCATGTCCTTGTGAATGCCAGGCAAGCATCATAACCACTGAGCCACTTCTCCAGCCCCTCACTATCCTTCTTTAAAAAAAAATTAAAAAGCTGGAAACAACACAAACGAAGTATCTGAAGGTATTGTTGCACTAACAGCCAGGATTCCGATAATCTGGCAAGCTTTTCCCATCAAGGCATTTGCCAGTTTATAGGTGTACAAAGTCAAGAGGCTAAAAGCCAAGCAGGAAGTGCAGCTAAAAGGCTGGTAAATAGCGCCGGCGTTCAGCAATTGTGGGGCTGAGAACAGTGAGGGGAAAGAGTTATGTCAACATCTTAGAATTCCAGTAGGATACTGGAAAGACAGTATTTTAGAAATTGGAGCAAACGGGCAGTTGATAAGCTCTTGCAAACCCTGGAACCCAGCTGACCAGCTCATGCCAAATGGATTAATATAATATACCCCCCACACTCATGCCCGTAAGAAAGCACAAGTAAATCTTCTCTGGAGGAAAATAAGATCATCTAGGGCCTTGAATGACTTCTACTTTTCATACACAATGTTCAGCATTCAATCAAAATTACAGAGCACACAAGCAACTATAGGTTTGCTGCTGAGCCCTTGTCAAAACTGACTTGGAGACCTTGTGACTCTCTGACCTGAAATTCCTATTTTAGGATGGCTTAAATTAGAAGAATGATTGATGAATGTGGGAGGGGCCGAACATTGCTAGAAAAATGGAAATGTCATGATATGCAAGGAGGTAGCTGGCTTGGATCCAGCAATATTTCAGGTTTACATTTTTAAAAGCTGGGCACGGTGGCACATGCCAATAATCTCAACTACTTGGGAGGCTGAAGCAGAAAAATTGCACATTTGAGGACAGCTTAGGCAACATAGTGAGACCAGGTACCCACCCCCCCTATAAAAAGTAGCAAGATTCCCTGCGGGTGAACCCTTTACTCTGCTACCTGAAGCAAAGCCACTGACTCAAAGAGGCTGGATTCCTGGAGATGGATTCTCTAAATATTTAGGCCTGGTTCACTGATGGTTAGGGTGGGCTACCTGTGTGTTCCAGCTATTCAGCTTCTGTATCTGCTATGCAGAAGCAAAAGCAGATGCTGTTGCTCCATCCGGGGGACAGAAGTCAGATTTGGAGGCAGCTTTCAATTGGCACAGCTGTTTGGTCTGCCAGGTGGAAAATTGCAAACTACTGGATTAAAGAGATCCTTCCACACCAATATGAACCTGGGGGAAAATCGTGGCTGCTAAATGAACTGTCTGAAACATGTACATAGATTTTACAGTAAAGACCAACTAAAATCAAGCTGCTGATCCCTTGAAAGTTAGCTAAATTTAAGTAATAAACTCACCATAGTTGAAATTTCACATATCTGGGGGAACCATAACTATGAAGGTAGCGGGAGAAGGAAAGGAGGCAGTAAGGGAGGGAGGCGAAAGGGGGGTTATTAATACAACTGGGAACACTGGACTCCCATGAGAAGCCTAACTATACACAGGCAGGCAAAGAAACTCAGAAATTTCAAAACTTAATCTACATGTATATGCTCATTTCTAATTATAGCATGGGGGTATTACAGAGGAGACACGAGATTGGGGAATGGATGAAGATGGGGAGATCCTGGACTAGTAGACTAGGATTGGCTTTAACTTACTTTGTCCATATCAATGTATGCATGAATATGTACCAACCATTCCCTCCATACATAAGACTATGTCGAACAAATAAAAAAAAAAAGCTGCTGATCCTTACAGCTCTTTTTCTAATGCAAAGACTACACTATATGGCAGACTGCAGACTCCTGCCAAAAGTTGACCCACCTGTCTCACAATAGGAGAGGCCACATTATAAGCAGCATCACTCTCCTGCTCCTGATGGGCTACATCAGACCTTTAAACCCCTCTCAGCACTATCAGGGCTGTCTCCCTACTGCTGATACATTATCAGGTTACTGGTCAGCTGTTTCCAGCCATACCATTGGGGTCCTTGGAACTAATCTGTGTACTCAACAACAGACTGATTGTCCTACTCCTCCCTCATCTCTTTCTCTATGGTTAGCAAGGCATTTTGATCATTGAATTTAGCTGAGAAAGATATCGCCTCTTCTTGGCCACTTCTGAATAATGATCAGGACAAATGGGGTGGAAGGGATGATTATGGGATGACTATGGGGTATTCCAAAGATTCTGCCTCCAACAATGCTGGACACCAAGCACTTTCTTTTTTAACAGCACCTCTGGCTGCCTGGTTGGCACACCCTCAGGGGCAGCAGAGCTGAGAAGGGGCCTCAGGGACTCACATTTAACTCTGGTTAAGCTCTACAAAGTTTCTTTGTCCCTCTCGTGCTGGACCCTTGTAGATGAAAGTTCCAGGTGTGAGTAGGGACAACTGGAAATAAAGGTGAAGTCAGAGCTAGGTACCAAAGCAACAGCCCAGCCCCTGGGGCGGGAACACCTTACACTCCAGGAGGATGGAGGGAGAAGAAGATCATTTTTCCTTTTTTTGTCCTTTATAGTGCACTGAGAGCCTTCCTCCATAAGGAAAACATCCGTGCTGGTGTGGCAATCACACAATGCTATAAGCACATACTATCTAAATGGGTCTTCTGGGACCTGTCTGATGGCTTTAGCCATATGGATATATCAGAGCAACAAGCGTCCCACTCCTGTGTCTTCCACACATGGAACCCCTGATAATGTTCTCATCCCCATTCATTTCATGGGCAGACAATGCCACAAAAACAATGATACTCAACTTTTACTACCTTAAAGTTTGGAACTTTTGTTCATCAAAAGACACCATGGAGAGTTCCCGGTATGACTCAGCGGTAGAACACCTGTATAGCATGTGAGGCCCTGGGTTCGATCCCCAGCACGATAGCAGCAGCAACAAGAAAGACACCAGCAAGACAGTACAAGGGCAAGACAGCAGGAGAAAATATTTTCAATACATGCAACTGACAAATGACGTGTGAGTGTGTGTGAGTGCGTGTGTGTGAGTGTGAGTGAAATTCTAAAAGTCAACCACTTTTGATGTGCAAAAATGTCAATTCATATATTTTACCTGAAAACATTATAACTCCTACAAATCAACTCAATAAAAAGTGGATAAAGGTGGAATAAGTACTTTAAAGCAGAAAATAACCAAACAGTCAACAAGTAATACCAAGAGTTGCAAGAATGTACAGTAACTGGAATTCTTTTTTTCTCTTTTTATTATTATTATTTATAGTGCTGGGCATTGAACCAAAGGCCTTGAACATACTAGGTAAGCATTCTGCCACTGAGCTACATCCCCACCCTTTTTTCCTTGTTTTTTATTGGATACAAAACACTGGGATTTGTCATTACAGATATATACACATGCACACGATATAACAATATAATTCGGTTAATATTGTTCCCAGTATTTCTCCTTTCCCTCCTCTCCTCCTTCCCCTGGCCCCTTTCTTCTTCTCCACTGATGGGTCCTCACTTTTCATGAGAACCCCCTCATATCTTTCTTTTCCTTTAACCTCTTTAGCTTCCACAAAATAGAGAAAGCATACAACCTTTGATTTTCTGAGTTTGACTTGTGCTTAACATAATACTCTCAAGTTCCATCCATTTTCCTACAAGTGACAATTTCATTCTTCTTTATGGTCGAATGAAACTCCATTGTGAATATGTATACATGCATTCATCCATTAATAGAGAGAATTGTGCTGCTACAAACATGGTATACATGTATCACTATAGTATAATGAACTATTTATTCAGATAAATACTGAGGAGTGGTATAGGAAAGTCATACAGTTGTTCCATTCCTAGTCTTTTGGGGAAACTCCATAATTATTTTCATAGTGGTTGTACTAATTTACAATCCCAGTAATAGTATAAAAGTGTAACTTTTCCCTCACATCTTCTCCAGCATCTATTGTTATTTGTTTTCTTGATGGCTGCCATTCTAACTGGAGTGAGATGGAACATTAGTGCAGTTTTGAATTGTTTTTCTGATTACTAAAGATGGTGAACAGTTTTTTAATATATTTGTTGGTTATATTTCTTCTGGTGAGAAGTGTTTCATTCATTTGCTCATTTATTTCTTGGGTTATTTGGGGTTCTTTATTTTGTTTTGTTTTGTTTGGAGCTGTAAGTTTTTGAAATTCTTTATACATTTTGGATATTGACCCTCTGTCAGAAGAGAAGCTAGCAAAGATTTTCTCCCTTTCTCTAGGTTCTCTCTTCACATTCTTAACTGTTTCCTTTGCTGTGCAGACACTTTTTTAATGTGATACCAGCCCATTTATTCATTCTTGGTATTAAAACTTAAGCTTTAGAAGCCCTATTGAGGAAGTAGTTGCCTGAACCTGTATGTTGGAGTGTTGACCCTACATTTTGTTCTAGGAGTTGCAAAGTTTCTGGTCTAATTCCCATGTCTTTGATCCACTTTGAGTTGACTTATGTGCAGAGTCAGAGAAGGATCTAGTCTCTTTCTCCTACATATGAAAAACCAATTTTCGCAGCACCATGATTGCATCTGCGTAGGTTTATCTCTGCATCCACTATTCTGTTCCACTGGTGTATGTGTCTGGTTTTATGCCAGCATCTTGCAAATTTTGTTACTAAAACTCTATACTATAATTTGTGATCAGGTATTGTGATGCCTCTAGGATTGCTTTTTTGACTTCCAATTGCTTTGGCTATTCTGGGCATTTTGTTATTCCAAATGAACAAAAGAACTATTTTTTCTAATTCTGTGAAGAATATCATTGTTATTTTAATAGAGATTGCACTGAAGCTGTATATTGCTCTTGGTAATATGGTCATTTTAACAATATCAATTCTTCCTATCCATGAACATGAGAGGTCTTTCTGTCTTCTTGTATCTCCTTCAATTTCTTCTGTGTTCTATAATTTTCATTGTATAGGTCTTTCACCTACTTAGTTAAATTTATTTCTTGGGTTTTTTTTTTAGGTTATTGCTAATGGGATTATTTTCCTGAGTTCCTTCTCAGCAGGTTAATTATTGGTGTATAGTAAAACTATTGATTTAAAACTACTGTGTTTTGCACAGTTGATTTTATAACCTATTGCTCTGTGGAATTTATTAGTTGTAGCAGACTTTTGGTGGAACTTTTTGGATCTTCCAAGAATAGGACCATATCAACTGTAAACATAATTTGACTTCTTCCTTTCCTGTTTTGATCCCTTTTATTTCCTCTTTGTGCCTAATTCTTCAGCTAGAATCTCTAGTGCTATATTGAATAGGAGTGGGAAGGGAGGAAATCCTTGTCTTATTCAAGATATAATTATGTGGGAGCATAAATCAATAGAACTATTTTAGAAAACTATTCAGCAGTAATACTGAAACTGAAATCCATATATATCCTTTGAAAAATTTCATTTCTGAATGTACATACCCAAAACAATGTATATGTGTATGTGCACAAAAGATGTGTATATGATTTTTCATAGTAATATTTTTAATTGTTCCATACTAGGAACAATCCCAATATTCATCATTAGTAGAACAGATAAAGAAAGTGTGGTACACTCAGGCAGTGGAACAAGATAAAAACATGAAGAGGAACAAACTGTAGCACCCAACAACATGGATGAATCTTGTCAAGAGAAAAGACTGACACAAAGCATTTACTGCATAAGTCTGTGTATACGAAGTTCAAAAGTAATTGATGGTGTTACAAGAAAGGAGGTGGCTACTCATAAGGTTAGTTTCTGAGGGCTGATCATGTCAAATTGCTCAATCTGAGCACAAAAATATACTGACTTTGTGGCACACTTGTGATTTACGTACTTTTCTTTGTGTACACTCTGAAAAAAACAGTTGTTTTCAATTTATTTTAAAATAACATTATTTAAATAGTCTTTTTTTTTTTAAATATTAGAAAGTAGGGGCTGGAGCGGTGGCTCAGCGGTTTCGGCGCTTGCCTGGCAAGCACAAGGACCCGGGTTCAAACCCCAGCACCATGTACACAACTAAGTGTTGGAGCAACTAAGGCCACGTGAAAAACTAAATAAACTTATTTCTCTCTTTCTCTGTCTCTCTCACTGTCCCTCTCTCTTTAAAAAAAAGAAAGAAAGAAATATTAAAAAAGTAGGGGCTGGAGTGGAGGCTCAGCAATTACGGTGCTTGCCTGGCATTCGTGAGGACCTGGGTTCAAATCCAGCATCACATACACAATGAAGTCTCGGAGCAACAAAAACCACAGGAAAAACTAAATAAAAATTGTTTCTCTCTCTCTCTCTCTCTCTCACTATCCCTTTCTCTTAAAAAAAAATTAAAAAGTAAAATACAATTACAAACATGACCCTTGGGCAATAGAGGAGGCACTACAGGACCAGAGGACAGATATTGCTTTATCGTGGTGATTTGATAAGGTGGGAGTGAAAAATTGCTACTGAAAGGAGACAATGTGGTTTATCATCATGAATAAATATCAGGTTGATGAAAATAAAATTCCTAGGTCAGTGAATGCAGTAGATGTCTATCACATCCAGCAAACTTTCCATGAAACTCCCTCATCTACAGCCCCTGCTGTCTGGCAGTTAATCCACAGGCTGGTGAGAGGCCAGTGAGTCTGTCTCACCCCAAAATATGAACCGAAACAATCATATTATTTCTCACAAGACTATGAGCCTGAATAAATAGAGTGAATAAGAGACACTGCAGTAAAAACTGAAACAAACACAAACAAAAAAAAAAGGCAGGGAAAAAGGGGCCGCGACATTGAATCAGTACCATGGGGAGAATGGCAACCTGAAGGGACGGGAAGCAGAAACAGGGGACACTAACAAGACATCAATACACTGAAAAACAGGTCATCCAAAGAAGATCTAGGTCCCAATAAAGGTGGAGAACCCTTAGACTACCTTACGAAGCTCCCACTGTCCCCCCACACTCAGATGTGACAGTTATTCAAGGCAACTTGAGTTGATATCTCCCCCCTGCAATCAAAAGGGCATAAAGTAATCCATCATACACCAGAAATCAATTAACCCTAGAAAAGTGTGCCAATACTAGAGAAAACAAACTCTATGCTTGATAAATGAAGCCTTAACAACCGCCTTAAAGTAATATTGACGAGCTGTTGGGCCTCAGGACTGATTTTGAAAAATGGCTGAAACGTTGGTCTGTAGATGCCGCCCTCACTGCTGCAACTCTGCAAAGCAGCATGAGAAGAAGCATCCACGGCAACAGAGGCCGAAACCCGCTCAACTCCAAGAGAAAGACTGGAGGAGTCTGTAAAGGGCCTTCAACAAAGAAAAGAGACCCTTCAATATGAGAATCATCGACAATCTAATTTCCCCCCTGGAGTGGATCAAATCACGAAAATACCTTCCACTATGATCATGCCTAAACAACTGACTTCTACCTCTCTTTTTTCCTTAGGATTTAACGTTGGGATTTACTGGAAAACTCATTTCACCATCTTAAATCTTCACAGCTACTGACTTCGGTTTGTTCCTTTATTATAGCATCAAAGAAACAAAAGGATGACTGCCATTAACAAAAACTTATTATAACAGAAACACATCACAATCTCTTTACAAGAGAGTGCTTTGCAGAGCTCTATCTAGTGCTATCCTCAATGCCAAACAAGAGCTACGCCAAAGAGGAAAAAGTTTTGTTTTATTGTTTTGTGTACAAGTGAAATAACACAATGTCTGGGATTCGCTTTAAGATAATCTAGAGGGGGCTGGAGCGGTGGCTCAATGGTTTCGGCGCTTGCCTGGCAAACACGAGGACCCGGGTTCAAACCCCAGCACCACGTACACAACTGTTGGAGCAACTAAGGCCATGTGAAAAACTAAATAAAGTTGTTTCTCTCTCTGTCTCTCTTAAAAAAAAAGATAATCTAGAGGGGGAAGCATGCATGCAGGGAAAAGGACATAACCAAAAAATGACAGAAAGCTGAAGAGTTTTGAAGCTAGTTGATGGCATTCTGTAAACTATTCTGTTTTGTATGTTTTTTTAAAAAATTTTTTTAGGGGGCTGAGGCGGTGGCTCAGCGGTTACAGTGCTTGCCTGGCATGCACAAGTACACAGTTTCAAACCCCAGCACCCACGTACACAACTGAATGTCAGAGCAACGAAAGCCATGTGAAAAACTCAATAAAAATTGATTTTCTCTCTCTCTCTCTCCTCTCTCTTAAAATTTTTTTTTAAAGTGGAAGGATGGGAAAAACTTCCTCAGGGTTCCTAATAATGAAAGCAAAAATATGAAAATCAGAGAAGAAAGGTATTGGAAATGAAGCAACAAAAATACTAGTTGACAAATGCGCTGGCTGTCCACCTTGCGCCAGGCCCTATGCTGAGAGCGTGGCCTGGATATTGCCCACGGCCCTCACGACTACCTGGTGAGGTCAGATGGTCATGATCCCCATCTCCCAGGCTGGGAATCAAGCTTAGAACAAGAAGTTGTTCAAGATCATATTTCTCATAAGTATGGAGCCAGCTCTGAAAACTAAACAGTTTTATTCCTGAACAGAACCTCCACCTCACCTGGAAACGAATATCCTTAAAGGTAAAAGACAGCAAATTCATTTTGGATATGAGTGGCCTCCAGTTCCTGTGAATCACTGGCATTGTCTCATGCTGACTGCTTCTCTGATGAGTGATAATGCTACACGGTGGGAGTTAGACCAAGTTATCACCTCCCTGTTCCCCCACTGCTAACCCCAGAAAAGCTCCAAGCTTAAGCAGTTGTCTGCTGGAAAGGATGAACCCCCCTCTTCTCATTAGTCACAAGAATGGCATGGGCTCATAAACACAGTTCAGGAAATGAATCAGGCATTGTCTAAATTAAATCAGACAGTGACAAAATAAAAGATTTCAGGAACCTGAAAATAATGCTAAGTACCAGCAGCTAGAGTCTCTCACATCTCTGCTGTCCTGATTATCTCAGGTCTCAGCAATGTCACATCCCGAGAATTAAAAGAGCAAAACAAACCTTGACCTACGTTCTTAAAAATGAAGCGCAAAATAATCAATAAATTTTATTTTTAAATATAGTTTGTTCCACCTCATTTTCTTTGTATCTTCTCTTATCTTGTGATAATTACAATTCTCATTGATTTACTCTGATGCTGTAAATTGTTCTTGTATAGATCTCCCCAACTGTCTACATCGTTTCTTCCTTCACAGTTCAAAAAGAAAAGGAATAGCATATTAGTTAAATAGTTAAATAAATGCATGTCAACTCAAAATGTTTTTTCCTGCTTTTTTCTTAAAACTATATTTGGGGGGCTAGAGCAGTGGCTCACGGTTACTGTGCTTGCCTGGCATGCATAAATACACAGGTTCAAACCCCAGCATCCATGTACACAACTAAGTGTCAGAGCAACGAAAGCCACATGAAAAACTAAATAAAAATTGATTCTCTCCCTCTCTCTCTCTCTCTCTCTCTCTGTCCTTCTCTCTTTAAAAAAAACTGTTTTTGGAGTATTTTGTACTCACTGTGAGTCGTTTCAGGGAAAATTATCTGAACCTAATTTTTCATTGAATCATAAGGTTTCAAGTGCCAGTAAAAAGGAAAACTATGAGAACATGTGGTTTCTGCATCTCTGTTCCATCTATTGATGCCAATATTTTCTGCAAAAACAATTTTAAAAAACTGCTACTATTTTTTTTTTGTCTAAATATACATACAATTGCATTTTAACTCTAGGAAAAATAGTAACTTGTATCCTCTAGGGGAGCCAAATTAATACATTTTAACTTCTCAATGAGCTAAAAGTTAAGTTACCCCAATGGAAATGTAATGAAAAATCTAGAAGCCTGGTGAATTTTAAGAATAAGAGCAAAATGTTACAAAATAGTCACACATTTCGCACAGTGCTATGTCCATACTTAACAAAAGTTATTTCTAATTTCATTCAAATATTAACTAAGATTTTTACTACACAGTCATATGTTACTGAGAAAGGCATCGTTAGTGATTCCATGAAGTAGACACCATAGCATGCTTACATAAACCTAGATGGTATAGCCCAGGACACACCTATGCTATATGCTCTAGCCACCACTGCATACGTGGTCCATCTCATCAACTGAAGTGGCTTTACGCAGTTCGTGCCTATTTACAGCCTTTCTTTAAGGTAAACAAATTTCAGAGAATTTATGCTACTGTAATTAATATAATGGAATCATCACACATCCTTAGTCCTGAAAAATAAAGCCCCCTAAACTATAGACAAATTGGATTTATAACTCACATCTTGAAATGTCAATGATACAAAGACAATCTGCAAACCCCCAACATATATAACTACATAACAGTTTAATACTCAATGATTGAAGGTAAAAATCTTAATAAGCCTCACACACAAACACATACACATCCCTTTTTTATGGCATAAATAAATGGGAATAAAAACACAAAGTAACTTTAAAGTTGTGAAAACTAGATTTAAGATCCAAGTAAATTCGTGTTGCCAATATGATTTATTTCATCATGAAATAACCTTAAAGACTAAGAATTTCTGTTCTACAAAATTAAAATTAAATTGAATACAGCATTCTTTTTTTTAAAGAAGGGCAGCGAGAGAGAGAGAGAGAGAGAGAAAGAGAAAGAAAGCCAGAATAAATTTTATTTAGCTTTTCATGTGTTTTTTTTTTTTCTCCAACACTTTGCTGTGTATGTGGTGCTGGGGTTTGAACTTGCTTCCTCTCTCATGCTAAGCAAGGGCTGCAACTACTGAGCCACCACTCCAGGCCCTACAGCATGCATTTTTAAGCAGAATTGGACCATGTGGACAAAATCAATTTAAAAATATCATCTGTATTACACAGACAGCAACACAACAATTGTTTTAGCAAACTATTTTTTTAATTTTTAATTCAGAAAAAATTTAACAACCTAATAACATTTTCTTGCTAACAACAGAAACATTTGGCCATCACATATATTTTAGGTTTATCATCCAGTGTAAAGTCTTTATTATTTAATTCCAAAAGAAAGAAAAATGTTATCATACGTATTTTCCACCATTCAACAGTGCATTCAATTTTCTCTGAAATTTGAAATAGCTGTTACCCACTGAAAAATACCTATCACAAGAAATATACAGTCAGTTTTGAGTACAGCTATCACATCAAGGATGGATTTTCCTACATTGAATTCTCAGCAATAAATATAATAATCTGAACAGTAAGATTTGGTGTAGTCAAAATTAAAATAACTACATTTTGCTTATCCATGAATTTCTTTTGTTTAATTTTAATGGAAGAACAATTACAAAGTTCAAGTAATTAATCATTTGTTTCCCAGACTGTATTTTTAAATGGCTTAAATGACTTAGCACATAAATTTATTCCATTTTCCCTTTATTTGTATTCAGTAAGAAAAGATTTAAAAGAAAATATGGATTTGGTTACTATATATCAATTAAACAACATGAATAAGAAAGAAAATCCACTATCCACACTCTATAACCCCAGCAAATATTTCAAGGTTTGCAAATAGTTCTGCCTAATTTGATAAAATGATTAAAATATTTTTCTTGTGATCAAGTTAGATAGGTTAAAATGACAGTCTAGTAATGAGGTGACCGGGAAATAGCATAAACTCTAATCCCTTTAAGATTAAATCAATATGCTTAATTCAGCACAAATATGATGAGTCTCTACAGCGCATACTTCCAGACATAAGTAGACATCCAACACACACCAAACAAATGCAACTGGACTGAATAAGACCCTTAATGTCACCAGGAGAAGAAGAAAGTGGGCTTAGTTGCTATACGCCTCTCTTGCTAGCAGGCAAGACACACAACTATACATACAAACCAGACTAACAAGAATGTGCACTTTTACCCCAAGTGCAAGGACCTATAAAGGTCCACAACTGAAGTAAAGGAATTACAAACAAAATTGTTTAAAAGTAAAGACCAGGGAACTGGAGCGGAGGCTCAGCAGTTACAGTGGTTGCCTGGCCTGCGCAGGTACATGGGTTCAAACCCCAGCACCCACGTACACAACTGAGCATCAGAACAAGGAAAGCCATGTGAAAAACTCAATTAAAAAAAAATGATTCCCTCTGTCTCTTCCTCTCTCTCGCTCTCTCACACTGTCCTTCTCTCTGAAAGAAAGAAAGAAAGAAAGAAAGAAAGAAAGAAACAAAGAAAGAAAGAGAGAGAGAGAGAGAAAGGCTGGAGCAATGGCTCAGCGGTTAGGCGTTTGCCTGGCATGCAAGAGGACCTGAGTTCAAACCCCAGCACCACGTACACAACTAAGTCAATGCAACTAAGTCAATGCAAACCACATGAAAAACTAAATAAAATTGATTCTTTCTCTCTCTCACTGTCCCTCTTTCTCTTAAAAAAAAAAAAAAGTAAATACCAGGGGGAGGGACAAGGGGAAAGTAAGGAGTAGCACTGGGGACCGAAACGGAGAAAACTATTGTATGCATTTATGAATATATCAGAATGAACTCCACTGTTACATATAACCACAATGAATAAAAATTTTTAAAAAAGAAGTCTCGTTTTTCATGGACCATGTGATGGTCTACAGTTGTATTTTTCAAAAATTACCAGTAGTCATTTAAACAGTTTTTAAAGGGGAATATGAATTAACAAAATAATGATTCACATATTCCACTCCCAACTCCGATCTCATTCAGATTTTCCTTTTCTTAAAGATCAGTGAATTTAAATACCATCTTCTTAGCAAGGCACTCTTCAATGTATTTAGCCTTCATATCTAAAGTTGTACTTTAATCAGCTACCTAGAACTCATCCAGCCTCAGTGTTAGCATAAATAAAAGTAAAAATGATGATGACAATGACCTCCAAGAGCTAAATAAAGCCAAGTTCAAGTTAGATGAGGTAATGGAGGACAACATTTCAGGCACAAAGTCAAGCATACAGAAGGTACTTAAAAAGCGCATGTTTCCCTTCTCCTTAAACACCCTTCCCCGGAGTGAGAGGGAAGCTTTTCATTTTCCATTAAGTGGAGATTTCTTAGGAAAAAGTGCTACCCAGACACACCTTGGAGAAAAGAAACACCTTTATGGAGAAAAGGAACCACTTGAAAACCGAATTCATTGTGATTATATCACCACTACCATCCCAAAGAAGAAGCCACTGTGCAAGGCTCTTTAAAAAAGAGCCCAGCAATCTCCCAAGGACTCACCAGAGGGAAATCTTGAAACACTAGGAAATACATGAAGCAGTGCAAATATTCTTTCAACATGGGCATATTTGGAAAGTGACAAATGCCTTTCTTTTTATTTTCCTCCATTTAACTAGAAACAGTTTTAGACAAAGAGCTAAAAAATAAAAATAAAAACCTTGAACTTTTCTTTTTTGTCAACCAACTTACTCTGAATCATTATTTAGATGAAGCAAATTAATGAGTGTGTTCTTGTAACTTTCATAAAAACACAATTAATTAGGATTTTTAAATTGGAAGATGTAGAATTTAAGCTCTTAAGAATATTCAGAGATGGGGGCTGGAGCAGTGGCTCTGCAGTTATGGTGCTTGCCTGGCATACGGGTTCAAACCCCAGCACCCATGTATACAACTAAGTGTCAGAGCAACAAAAAGCCATGTGAAAAACTAAACAAAAATTGATTCTCTCTCTCTCTCTCTCTCTCTCTCTGTCCTTCTCTCTTAAAAAAGAAAAAAAGAATGCTCAGAGATGGGCTAGAGCACTGGCTCTGCAGTTACAGCGCTTGCCTGGCATGTGCGAGGATGCCGCACATGCATCGAACTCCAGCACCACATGCACAGCGAAGTGTCAGAGCAACGAAAGCCTTGTGGAAAACTAAATAAAAATGGATTCTCTTTCTCTATCTCTCACTGTCCCACTCTCTTAAAAATACTTAGAGACAATTTATAGCAAGAATTAGATCAACTATTGAAGGCAGTGAATAAATATGTCCCCATCCATTGTGAATGACAAGAATGTCTCTCTCAGCTGCCACATGCCTGTAATCCCAGCTACTAAGGAGGCTAAGGCAAGAAGATTCCAAGTTTGAGGCTAGCTTGGGCAACTTAGAGAGAACCTGTCTCAAAATAAAAAATAAATGAGCTGTGGATGTAGCTCAGTAGTAGAGTACCCAGGTTCAGTCTTCAGTATGTAAGATATAAGTTTTTTCTATCAAACTTGAAAGATTGAGATGTATAACACACTCCCTCCATTTTAGATCCTCCTCTCCCTTGAAGATAGTAACTCCCTCCCCTGTGTACGCTCATCTCTTTCCCCAAGGACCCCCTCCAGGACCCACCCTTCATCTTCCAGTGAACTTTGCAGACTCACTACTCCCCTCAGCGACTCCCACTCCCAACTCTCTCCCAGTCGCAGCCTACTTCCTCTTTGCACCTGCCTCCACCTCATCTAAGTCAATCGCACAGACTGCACACCTGACCTCCTCCGATTAGAGCGAAGGGTAGTATTGCATCAGGTTGAATTAAGAACGCCTGATTTCCTTGCTGGGTGTCATTTGATGGAAGTAAATTTTCTGCCTTGCTCACTCACACCTGACCACGTGTTTGATTTCATTTAAAACAAGTACCACCAAAAAAAAAAAATCTCTTTTGGTCAACAATGTTACTCTAGGTTTGTGCATCTGATGATCTGACTTTTCAGAAAGTCCATTTCAAACACCCGCTTCTCCTTAGCTTCTCAGATGTGGTGTTTATTAGACTCCCGTAATCTTTAAATCTTGTGATTTAAAGCTTTTTGCCTTTCCCATTCCCCACATGGCAAAAAGCTCACACCATCAGTTTGAACCTTAGAAACAGAAGCTTCCAAAACCAGAAGGCAATTTAGAAATCATGTTATCCAAACCCTTAATTTTCGCATACTAGGACACAGAGATTTCAGAGGATGGGGTGGAGGGGACAGGGATAAACAACAGAGGAAGCACTAAAAGATTTGCCTAAAACAGCCACATGCTGACACGATGCAGAAAAACTACTGTTTCTTGAAGCCCTGCTTCAAGCCCTAACCTTTAATACATTTATAGCATCGGGGCGATAGCGATACAGAAAGCTCCAGAAGCATATGTGGAGAAGACATATCCTCCCTCAAGCTCACCAGCTTCTCACGCCCATCACACCCGGGAGTCTGACACACAACAGCAACACAGTTCACCAAAAGGGAACCAACTGTACAAACTGTAGATTCAAGATCCAATATTCCTCCTTCTCTCCATCTCCACAGCATCTTCTTTTTAATTCTTCAAACACATCCAGACAGGAAAAGCATTAGCCTGCTAGGCTGACCCAAGCACCAAAGCGTGTCTAACATAAGACAAAATTCAATAGGCTTCGCAATCCCACTTCTAACCTGTTCTGGAATGTTGGCTTTCTCTACATCCAGTTTTCTTTCTTTCTTTTTTTTTAATAAGAGAAAAGGACAGAGAGGGAGAAAATCAATTTTTATTGAGGTTTTTTCACATGGCTTTTGTTGCTCTGACACTTAGTTGTGTACGTGGTGCTGGGTTTGAACCCATGTACTGGCTCATGCCCGGCAAGTGCTGTAACCACCAAGCCACCACTCCAGCCCCTCTACATCCCAGTTTTATGTATATAACCCAAAGGTTCTAATTTCTAACCTCTTAAAGATGCATAAAATGACTGAGAAATACTCATAACTCGTATGATTGTAAACAGAGGAAAAGTCTTCTCACTAACCTCTTTAGGATTTCCACTTTAAAGTGGCATGAAAGTAAAACTATTGTAGGATTCCATTTCTGTATTAAAGTCTGACTTAAAAAGAACTGTCCTGAAGATGAGTGTCCAGATATTTTCCAAGTAGAAAAATATTCCTTACAATGATTAGAGGTCAGTCACATAGGTTATAACAAGTAAGAGCACCCCACCCTCAGCTCCAATAAAAAGAAAAAGAAGTGTTTGCTCATGATATTAGTAATAAACACAAAGATAATTAAGTCACTGTTGTATATTCAAAGTAATTTAAAGTACTTTATTTTAGAAACAAAAGTACTGGAAAACCTGTTTGTTTTTGGTTCCCATGGGGCCTTGGACTTAGGAAAAGAGAATCTCATTAATAAAAAAAAAAAAAGTCTGCTTCCTCAAAACTCTTCTTCCAATTTAAACTCTAAAATGCACAACTTGAAATTTGTTTCTGTTTCAAAGATCTATATCTACCAAGTTGGAAATCAGTTTTCCAAATGACTCTGAACATGACCCCAACAACAAAAGGGCATATTTTTAAAATTTCAGATTTATAAATGTTATAACAAGTTTAATTGTTAAGTTCATTAATGATTTATAGTGAAACCAAAGTGAAATAAAAATGAAACTTCTGAGTGATCTAGTTTTAACTCCTTTATATTTTACACATTGTTTTATGAGCCCAAGAGGTTAGGCAGGCACCTTACAGCAATATTGCATGGCTAGCACCTCCCACAGCCTCTCTGATCTGCAGTAGATACCTTCAGTCTGACTTGCATGGAAAATTCAGCTGCGAAACATTTTTATTCAACAGCTAAGACAATCAGCCTTTCCCCACCTCCACCAGCAAGGTTTTGGGTATAAAAGCAGAGTGAGAACATTTGGGCAGACAAAATTAGTCTTCTTTAACTTTAATAACCAAATTGTAATTGAAATATATATATATATATATATATATATATATATATATATATATATCCTATTTACAAAAATGGGGGGCAGAGGTTACTAAATCTAGAAGGTCCCTCCTCACCAGCATCTGAGTACACAGCAAAACTAATAAAATTATGACCCAGAATTTAAAGCTCACGCTCAATTTCAAAGCATTCATTTAAAAGTACAGAAGCATTTTTTTAATGCCGGCATTTCAAAACAGCAAGAATGTGGCCGACCAAATATTACCCCTGAGAAGAATAGATACACATTTACCTTCATAACTGAAATCAGCAGGTCAAATGTTAGCAAAGGAAACTGACCTAAACCCCAAAGACTAAACATGACGAACAAAAGAGCTTGCTGATTTTGAGAATTACTACTTGTTCACAGCACAGCCAGCGGCCAGTTCTCCTCAGGTAAAGAAATGTGCCAGCGGGTAAGGGAGAAACCAAACTTTTACAAATAAGTTAGTTGGGTCTTGCCAATGTAAATCCAACAGGTGTCAATACACGTCACCACACAAAATCCTTCCAAACAAGAACCGGGGTATTTAGCAGCGAAACTAAAATGACCCGACCGCTAGCAGGATTGGGAAAGAAAAACAGGTTCCTATTCCAACTGATCACTTGGCCTTGGGGTGGGCGATGGAGATGGGAGAATCCCTAGATGCAGGTGGGGAGAGGACAGAGGTCCCACCACTGCCGCTGCAGTAGGATCTCGGAGCACCACACCTGAGCTCTGTTAAAAAAAAAAAGTCCCCACCACCACACTACCACTCCCCACACACACACCCGCTTCCCTAGGCTGGAACCGCAAGGGAGTGCTGAGACTAGAAAGGCAGGCGCGCAGTACCTGCTTGTCCAGAGCGTCCCGGGCGCCTCCCGGTCCGGCGCCGGCCCTCGGTGGCGCGGGTGTCCGTTCGCAGCTACAGCCTTCCAGGAGGTACATGCCCGCTGGGCGGCCGCTCTGCTCGCCCTCGAAGTAGAAGAGCACATTTTGGTAAAGAGCAAACCACTTTTCGTGCCAGCGGCTCGCCTCGGCAGCCTTCTTGCTCAGGAAGCCGCGCTTGGTGCCCTCCTTGCGGGCAAGGAAGGCCAGGTACAGGGCGTGCCCCTCGTTGTAGCGCACGCTCTTCTGCATGGTGAGGACGCGGGGGACGTTCAGGCGGCCTCCCTCTTCATCCCCGTCTCATGGCCATCGCTCAGATGTCTACCCCGAAGGGGCGCCCGCTCCGGCCCGGGCTGGCGAAGCGCGCCCCCTTTCCCGACACTGAGCGCAGGGCACCCTGCCCGCTTCCCGGGCGCGGCGGAGCGCGGGTCCAAGGGGTGCTGAGCAGGGTCCCGGACACGTTCTCCGCCCAGACCGCCGATCTGCCCACGGAACGAAGCTCGCGGAGCCCGGGACGCCCGCGTGGAGAGTGTCCCCCCGAGGGCGCCGGAACCGGCCGCCGCTTCGCCCAAAGTTGCGGGAGCCGAGCCCCAGCGGAGGGCTGGGCGGCGCAATGCGCGGCAGCGGAGAAGGACGGTCCTCGGGCTAAGCGCTCCGGGAGACAGAAGGTAAAACGTCACGTGGGAGATCAGCTGTAATCGGCTTGTAGACCGATTTAAAGGGCAAAGTCGGCGCAGCGGCGCGGCAGCGGCGGCACAGCCCGCTCACCCCAGCAGGCGTCCTTCCCTTGCCTGCTTTGGCCGGAGCCTTGACCGCAGCCGCGGCCTCTGTCCAGGCGCCGCCGAATGGGCGGTGGAGGCGCGCGGAGGCACCACAAACCCTCTCACACGCGCAAGGCGCGCGCGCACACACACGCACACAAAATATACTTACACACAGACAAACGCATACTCACAAAGCGCACACTTAAACGCAGACCAATACAGTCACACAAACACAATGTGCACATGCACAGGCAAATACATGTGGATACACAAAACATACATTTGTGCAAATACACATTCACACAATGATCACACTTCTACAAACAAGAATACGCACAAATACACATACAGATAAATTCACCCACAGTGTTCACTTCTCACAAAAACACAAATACACACATGCACACACTGAGATGCTCCCTCAAACCCAAACTCATAGGCACGCAATGTATATTCATATACACATTTGCAGTCATATACACATTCACACAAACACAAGCACCTTGTCATACACACTCACATGAGCAAATCGTCATAAAATCATATACACATTCACATACAAAGGCACAACACATCGACCCCCAAAACACATTCAGACTCACGTACATAACAGATATGAATCACACAAATCCACACCTTTACACAGACCCACTGGAGCACCACATGCCCACACTCACTCCCACAAGTATGTTCCCATGGCAGTAGGAGTCACAAGGCCACTTTTCACAAATGACAACTTCAGCTTTTCTGCTTGTACCTGCACTGTAGTATTTTAAATGAATGGTGAAAGTTAACAAGAGCAGCCCAGTTTTCCCAGAAAGTCATCAGATATGTAGGTTCCTTTTAGACACCCATTATTTCACAGGATTAAGATAAAAGAAACTAAATTTTAAGTGCAGAGTTTTCAAACAGGAAAATATACTCAAACAAGGGAGGATTTACTGCCTGGCCAAGGCAGAATCTATCCCCAGAAGCCAAGCTGTCATATTCACCCAATACTCCTGCTAAAACGGGAATTCATTTGATTAACAAATTTCACAGTTATAGCTAGGGAACCAAGGGCTCCCCACCCCCACTATAAAATGTAAGTGGAAAGGAAAGGATGTGCCACAGCCAGCGCAACCTCAGGCAGGGCCTGGTGTTTGATTCTGCTACACATTTTATGTTCCCCTTAGTCACTTAACATTAACACAGTTTGCCTTAAAGTGTTTATTTTTAAAGTAAAATATAATAAAATGCTTTTCTGGACCGTGATTCGGTGACAATACACCTGTCTTGTCCCTCCAGTTGTGTGTTCATAAATTGGTAGCCGCAGGGTTCTGCCTGTTCTGTAAAGGCTGCCTTTACAGAATATTTTAATTCTGCCTCACTGAGCAGCTGAGTGGTTTTTGCATTTTACTGACAAGAAAAACTTTCACTATTAAAAACTGCATAATAGGAAAATTGCCATTTTGAAATGACCGTGTGAGAACAGTGGTCATCTCTGTACATATTTTTGCTTGTCTAAAGGACAGTGCTGTGCCGGCTTGCGTTTAACCCAGCTGTGCATGGAGGAGAGACAAATGCAGGGATGGTAAGTGAGTGGCTGCACCCGGTTGAGCCAATTGCAGGGGAGATGTGAGGGCCTCAGGGGGCCTCCTGTTTCCTTCTCTCGGCTCCACTCCCATTCTGAGAACCAACCATAAGCAAGTAGACACCTGTGTAATTGATGAGCTCCACTGTCAAGCAGAAATCTTGAAGGGTAGGAAAGCAACACAAAAACAATTTCGTGGTTATGTTTGAACCTTCTCACCCGCTTGAGGTTTGTTAGATGTGAAAGACTCTTTTCCTGAACAAGCAGTGTCTCTGGGATCAATGCTGGCATCATGAATTCTTTCTCTGTGCTCAGATGTCCTTTTCATGGGAATCACTTAAGGCACTCATCTCAACCTCTTTGTTGTGCCCAGTTTACGAATCCCCCATAGACCATCAGGAAGCCGTCTCCGATGCAAAAGCAAGAGGGCCTTTATTGCAAGCCCGAGCTTGGGCTCACAGCGTTCACTGACGCAGCAGGTACTGGCTGGGAGCCCTGAGTCTCGATTCAGCGGGATTTTTATGAGCCCCACAGTAGAGCGGGAAATTTGAACAAAGCAAAGTACACCATTGGCTGATTTTTCAACACACATGGTTTGGCATGTTTCCATTGGTTTAAGGTACCCAGGTCTTAACATATTGACATAGATGGTTTGGAATGTTAGGCCTTGGCTTGTCAGCTCCCGATCAGTTGTTTGCTAAAGGCCAGTCCTAATCTTGACTCATGTGGTATGCTAATTATTCTAGTGGCCTTGCTGGAATCAGTTATCTGACCTCCAGGAAATAGAAATCTAGGCCTGAAATCTTTCTTGCCCTAAACGCTGCCTGTCACGGCTGCGATTCGGCTCCCTTTCCACTTGTCTGACATCACATCCTACATGTAGGGTGCTGCAGCTGTTGTACGCCCCTGACAACGAAAGAAAACAAAAACAGACAAAAACTTCTCTAGTTGCCCCCAAACTGACTGGAATTTGATTCTGAAAATTCACTGTGAGAACCATTCGTAGAGTTTGTCCTCCATACCACACCGAGAGGGTGCAGAAAAGGGGAGATGCCCTTGTTGCTGGTGTGCTTGGAATCCATTACAAGGAGAATCTCAGGGATAGGAGCTTCTCACCTGATTGCTTCTACAAATGCAAGGCTGTTTCCTAAATCCAGGCAGCACCCACCGGAAGAATGAACAGGCAGTAAGCACTTAAGTGATTCGTAATTGGTTTCCAAATTACTGTAATATTTGCTCATCCAATTGTTGAAGAAAGTACATACATTTGCAATTTACGTCATTTTGCAAGAAGGGAAGAGATGAAAACAGCTAGAAACCTCTGCACAGTCTGGACAAGGGATATCCAGTAAGCGTCTGGTGGGCCTCTTTGGGCCTTCAGCTTGCTTCATTCTCATGGAAACTGCATCCTTGGAGCAGGCCATCCTGGAACTGAAAAGGCAGGAGGTTATGGAAATGAGATTTCCCTCAGCTGATGCAACAGGTAGGCTAAAGGATCAGTGTTCCAAGTGGGTGGGAGCAAGCTCTTCTGTGAAGTCGTTGTTTCTTTCCAGAGAGGTCCAGTTCAAGGGCATTTTTAGGGCAACAAAGCATTTCTCACTGATAATAGTGAAGGTATCCTCTTTGCCCTTTTCTAGACAAGTTAAGAGATGAAAAAATAGCAATGAGCTGCCATGTCTGGAAACCCTACTTACTACTTACAGAGGGAGATAATATTCAGATAATTCGACAAAAAAAATAAAAAAGAACAGAGGGAAGGTGATAAGGCAATGAAAGGGGGAAAGGAGAGAGAATGAAAGGAAGGAAAGAGACAGTTTCTCTGAGTTGTACAAGGCTTTGAAGGTTGGTGGGTGAAAAGAGTACAACCTAATTTATAGCTTTTCAAAAATCCCAAACTCCAGCCTTATCTTTCAGAAACAGAAGGTAAGTTTCAAATTTTTTTCTTCCCCTAAACTAGTTGTTCCTAGAACTTTGAATGGGCTACATAAGCTTCTGCAATGACCTTTCCTTGTGGTTTCTGTAAATCAGAAATACCTCGGCATGGAGTTCCTGGAGAAATATGTTTTATAGGTGGTGAGAAATTTCCCCTCTGCTCTCTGGAGTTTCAGTGGAATAAACAAAGACAGATTAATTGGAGAAAAGACACAAATTTATTTTGTGCACATAGATAATGACAGAGTGTAATTAACCACTAGGCCAAAATGATTCAGAAGCTTGTGTGCCCCTTTGTCTAGAGTAAGGGAGAGACCGAGAAATACAGACAATTTTGAAGGTTCTGATTTGTTAGGCAAATGGATGGTCACAGAGACAACCTTCAGAATTTGAATGTGCCTCCAGGAGTGATGGTGACGCACACCTATAATCCCAGCAGCTCTGGAGGCTAAGGCAATAGGATCACAACTTCAAAGCCAGCCTCAGCAATTTAGCAAGGCTCTAAGCAACTTAGTGAAACCCTGACCCCAAAATAAAATATAAAAAGGGTAGGGGATATTGCTCAGTGGTTAGGTGCCCTGGGGACAGATACTGTCTTATAAGGGAATTCTTTCCAGGTGTGTTACTTTCTTCTTCCTCATGCTTCTCTTCAAAGACTTCAGGTGCAGATGGGAGGCAGTTGTGTTCTGTTGCTGTCTGGTCTTTTTGTAGATTTAGGAATTCCAGAGCAAGTGCTCCTGCCTTTTTGTTTTTTATTTTTTATTTTATTTATTTATTTATTTTCTTTTTGGTACCAGGGATTGAATCCAGGGTGCTTAATCACTAAGCCACATCCCCAGCCCTTTTTATTTTTTATTTTGAGACAGGGTCTCACCAAGTTGCTTAGGGCCTCACTAAGTTGCTGAAGCTGACTTTGAACTTAAAATCCTCCAGCCTCAGCCTCCTGAGCTGCTGGGATTACAGGTGTGGACCATTGCCACTAGCCTGCTGCTTTTAAGACATTTTACTTTCCTTTAGATCAAATCGCTCAGCATGCTGACACATGTCATATTTTGGAGGTTTCATTTGATAAATCCCAACAATGTCAATCAAAGACAAGGTATTACCAAGATCCTTTGCTTGGCCTAACAGGTCATTTGGGGAATTGTCGTTTTGATGGCTTGTAGGTATGAAACCCAGTGTATGTAATAATGGAATCAGGGTTGGAGCGGCCGCTCAGCAGTTACAGTGCTTGCCTGGCATGCACAAGTATGTATGTTCAAACCCCAGCACCACAAACACAAGGGAGTGTTAGAGCAATGAAAGCCGCATGAAAAGCTAAATAAAATTGATCATCTCTTTCTCTCTCTGTCTCTTTCATTGTACCTCTCTCTTTAAAAAAAATAATAATAGGATCACTAAGAATCTCAGACAGGTTCTAAAGGATGCAATGCTACCATCCGCACAGATGTGCTTCTATATTGTCTCTTGATACTTAACTAGTAAAGCCAGGGTCTCCCCCAAGTAGAGGATTGGCTCTTACTTGTCCCCAGTATTCTTTTAACCAAACAGAACCCTTATTTACCAAATAATGACATACAAAATACTGGACTGAAGTGCTCAGAGCCAGTAAAGCCACTTATCTGATGTCTATGATGCTTCACCTAACTTCACATTCTGGACAGCTAAAGCTTATCCTTCAAACACTGAAATAAACAAGCTGTGTGTGTCTACTGAAAAACAAAGACAATTGCGCATTTTCTTGACAATTTAAGGTCACTGTTCTTAACACTATCTAGGAGCTAGAGCAGACCTGTTGTTAGCCTGTATCTTTTCTGCAAATCAGAACAAGGAACTCCGTCTGGAAGGACAGACTAGGGAAAGGCTGTCCCTGAGAGTGCACACAGCCCCAAACCCCTGAACTTGGCAAGTAGATGGTGCCTTTATGTGACTACGAGGTATCCATGGCTGTGATCCGGCACAGAAAGTCCTGCACAGAGGTCAGCCTAAACAACTGAGTGTGGTGCAGACACTCTGTGCGTCCAAGTGCACGAACAGCTGATCTCTCTACATCTCTATGCCTGCTCACAAATGCAACCTCTTTCCTCTCCCTTTCTCCATCCCAAGCTTCTAATTTTCATCTTCTGATCTCTTGAAGACTTGGAAACCATATTACCAAGTTTAAAGAACTTTGTGAAACACAAATATAAACTTATTAAGCATATGTATGAGAAAATCTCGACCCTTTTGCTGGCCAAGGAAAGGTATCACACCTGTCCACCCATATAATGTTCCATAAAGGCTATTCATGGTAGCAAAGTTAGAAACACCCTAACTGTTCACTGATGGAGGAGTGGTTAAGTAAGTTATGATACACATGGAATTCTTAAAAACCTAGGATATGATTTAGGAAGCACCATCCTTCCCCCTTTATAGCAAAACTCCCCATTGAATTAATGATGTGTACTGGAACGACTTCCTTCTCCCCGTTTCTCTTCAACCACACCATTCAGTCTTCTCAGCCCCATCATCCTGCTGAGACCACTGTTCTCACTCATAGACACCAACAGTCCCCATGTTGCTGGGCTCTGTGGTTCGTTCTCAGTCTACAGCTGAACTGACATCAAAGCAGCATTTGATATAGCTGATCACCACTTCTTTCTCCTTTCTCAAAACACTTTCTTCCCTTAGCTCCTGGGTCATACCACCCTCCTGCCTTTCTAATCACCTCTTTCTTTTCTCATCTCCTCCTCTTATTAACCTCTCAGTAGTGGCCCTAGAACCCTCTCCTGGTTGTTTTCTCTTGACATTTTATATTCATTCTATGGTGGGTTTTTTCCCACAGTGCTGGGGATTAAACCTTGTTCATGCTAGGCAAGCACTCTACCACTGAGCTACACCCCCAGCCCAACTCCATAGCTTTAAATAAGTCTCTCCACCTCCCTCTTGTATAACTGCCTACTCGACATCTCTTGGGTATTTAGTAAGCATTTCAAGCTCAACACATTCAAAACTGAACTTGTCTGCAAAAAATATCCAACTGTTCCTCCTGTTCCCTTCTCTTTTCGGTGTAAAGGCAACGCCATTCTTCTTTACTTCTGCAACAAAAATCTTGGAGTCATCTAAAAATTGTCTCACCTCCTCACTCCCAGGTCAGGCATACCCTGAATCTAACCACTTTTTACAATGACCATGGCTACCCTCTGATCCAGCCCATGGCTACCTCTCCCCTGGATCCCTGGGGCATTCTCCTACTCATCTCCCTCTGTTCACCTGCTATCCATTCTCTACTCTGCAGCCAGTGAGCACCCTTGAAAACAAATCACTGCCATAGCTCTTTGCTCACCACCTTCTAACATCTCCCCATCATACAGAGAGCAAACCCAGACCCTGTATCACAGCACGACAGGCCCTGCCTGTGGCTCCCTCACCACACACCACTTTGCCTGTCCCAAGCCCAGGCCTTTGCCCTGGCTGTTCCGAGAGCTGGAGGGCCCCTCCCCGTTTCATGTCCAGCACCCCTTCCTCAGAGGATTGCCCAACCAGCCCACTGCAATACCTCACTCTACGTCTTTAACACTTGGCCTGATCCTCATTTTCCTCTAGAGGACCTCTCCACCAGATGTTCCAGTACATAGGCTTATTTATTGATATTTTCTGCCTTCCTATCAGCTCCCAGAACACCACTGACTGATTGTAAGCATCCAAGAACATCTGTCGAATGAATACCAGGAAAGAATGACATTTGTGGGATATTTAACTTCCAGGGAAAAGAAAAGAAACTTCTTTTCCACACCAAGTGTTTTCCCCAAAAATTCTTTCTGGGACTTGGTCTTGTCCTGCTCTTTCACTTTCTCTTATCTGTTTTCCTCAGGAAATTTCACGATTTCCCTA
Source organism: Aplodontia rufa (assembly GCA_004027875.1). Lineage (NCBI taxonomy): Eukaryota > Metazoa > Chordata > Mammalia > Rodentia > Aplodontiidae > Aplodontia > Aplodontia rufa. Next base: position 146,754 of record PVKS010000517.1, read on the forward strand.
CACCCCAAGATTAGTCTCTAAAGGTATCTAGAGAATTCCCTGGAGTTCCTGTGTTTCCAGAGTATAGAAGAGACTGTGAAGTGCTGCTAAGGTACCTTCCTTCAGGAGTGAATGACTTATTCTGCATCCCCCTCTTCTCCATCCTCCCATCATTCCAAACTTTGCTGTTAGAACGTCTATTGGCAGTCTGCCCTCTCTGGAAATTGCCCTTGGCAGAATGGAGCCACCTCACGAAGATCACAACAATATGGTGGTATAACAGAAGGTTTTTGAATAGCAAAACATAGTGACTTTGGATTGTTGCACCTCCTTCCTCTTCTTCTGGCCATGATTCTTCCTTTCAGATTATGTATAATGGGAGCTGCCATCTGTTCACAGGCCCTACCAACATGGCTACAGTGATTGGTCTAACACGGGGCAACTGATTTGGCTGGACCAAAATAGGTTGTCTCCTAGGATTTGAACTACAGACCAGCAAGACTTTTTCAGTTCCTTCCCAATGTGTAATCATAGGAATGGCAGAGATTGTACAAGATCATGGCTCTGGACTCAGATGTGCAGAGTCAGATCCCTCCTCTATTACATATTAATTATGGAACCTTAAATAAACCACCACCTAATCCCTTAAAGACTCAGCTTTCTCATCACCAAATTGGAGATGATAACTTCTACCTTAGGAGATTTTTGGTGGTGGTGGTAGTGGTGGTGGTGGGAATTATATGCTGAACATGTGATCTACCCTGATATATTCTTTGCAACTTTTTTTAAAAACTCAAGTTTATTATTGCCTTATAATAACATATTTAAAAAGAGTCCTATTTGGTGAATTTCAACACATCTATATGTCCATTAAACTATCAAGAAATATTTCCATACTAACAAAAAGTCACCTTATTCTCCTTTGAAATTTCTCCTTCCCACCATTTCTTCCCCTTCACCCCAGGAAACTGTTCCTCTACTTTGTCACTGAGTTAGTCTGCATTTTCTAGAATTAAAAAAAAATACTCAATATGTACTCTTTTTGTATGGCTTCCTTTTTTTTTTTTTTTTTTAAAGAGAGAGGGACAGTGAGAGAGATAGAGAAAACTTAGTTTTTGACATGGCCTTAGTTGCTCCAACACTTGGTTGGGTGCATGGTGCTGGGGTTTGAACCGGGGTCCTCGTGCTTGCCAGGCAAGCGCCGAAACCGCTGAGCTTCCTTCATTTAGCATAATGATTTTAAGATTTATCCAACTTGATGAATACATCAGTGGTTTGCTCCCTTTCGTTGATGAATAGTATTTGGTTGTAATGTATTAGCCAAGCCTACCACGCATGTTTGCCCACCCTTAATGGTGAACGTTTGAATTGTCCTTTGTGTTAACCCAAGGATGGTTAGATTTTCTCCTTTGCTTTCTTTTAGAAGTTTTCTGGTGTTAGCCTTTACTTTTAGACCTGTCATCTGATGGTGAGGCATGAGCTGAGCTTCATATTTTTGCACATGACTATTCCAGCACCACCTGTTGAAAAGATCACTCCTTCCCTGTGGATCTGCCTGGGCACCCTTGTCAAACATCAGCTGGCCATACATGTGTGGACTTGATTTCATTCCTTTGGTGTCTACTTTATGCAGACATCACAGCCCCTTGATTATTCTAACTTTCTAAAAAGTCTGAAAATCAAGTAGGTTAAGACTTTCAGCTTGGTTCTTCATTTTCAAAATTGTTTTGGCTACTCTAAATCTTTTGTTTCCATATATGTTTTAGATTCAGCTTGTAAATTTCTATCCAAAAATTATGTTGGGATTTAGATTGGAGTTGGGTTGAATGTGGAAGTCAGTTTTAGGCAAACTGGAATCTTAACTATATTAAGTCCTCATCCATGAGCAAGTTTCTCTCTTTGTGTAGGTCTTAAGTTTTCACAGCTCTGTTTTATAGTTTACAGTAAACATATCTTACATATCTTTTACCAGACATACCTCTATGTAGTAATTCATATTTTCATGCAATAGTAAGGGGTATGTTTTAAGGTATTTTATAGTTAGTTGTTCATTCATGGTATATAGAAATGAAATTGATATGATAGATTGATCTTGTACTGTGCAACCTTGCTTAAATTCACTTATGAGTTATAATCCTTTAGTAGATTATTTAAGATATTCTACCTAGACAATCATAGTTTTTTTCCTTAATGTAGTTTTATTTATTCCTTTCTTATTGGTATGCCTTTTATTTCTATCTCTTACCTTTTGCTAGGACCTTCAGAAAAATAAATGTTAAGTAGAAGTGGTGAGAGTTGTAACTTGCTTGTTCTTGAGCTTAGTGGGAGAGAATTCAGTCTTTCCATGAGTATGTGTGATGTTAGGTGCCAACTCTTCATAGATGCCTTTAATCAGGTTGAAAAAGTTCCCTACTATTCCTGGTTTTCTAGGAGTTTTTAATCATGTTTACATATTGAATTTTGGCAAATGTTCTTTCTGATGTTCATGTGGTTTTTCTTTTTTGCCTTTCAGTGTGGTGAAGTAGTAACTGATTTTTCAGTGTTCAATTAACCCTATGTTCCTATGTCCTATTATAACCCTGTGTTCCGGGGATAACTCTGGTTCATAATGATGTGTATTATTGCTCTTAATCCCTTTCAGTGTCTTCTTCCTTTCAAACATTACTTTTCCATCACTGAAAGTTTGGTGTGGGTCTCGTTATCCTCCACCTTTCTTCTCCCCATGCAAACACTTTTGTTTCCTTTCTCCAGCATACGGAGCATACTTATGACAGCTGTTTTAATATCCTTGACTACTAATTTTGTCGTTTGTGTCATTTCTGGACTTTCTCTTTTTTGTTGTATTCTCTGCTCTCTATGAGCCCCGTTTCCTGCTTTTTTTGCTGTTTGGTTAGATGAGAGACAGTGAACTTTTATCTTTGGGGTTTCTGGTGTTATAGTCTGTTTTGTTAAACATTTTCCACTTGGTTCTCCCATTCGGTTCAGTAACTTGAAAAGGGCCTGGTCCACTTGCGCTTTGCTTTTAAGCTTTGCTGGGCCGTTTCAGAACGTCCTGTAGTCCAGGTTTCTTGGGCCACCGCTGAGGACTCTTACTTCATACTTCATGCCTGGAGACCCTTTCCACTCTGACTACTGAGAAGTAAGTCTGGAGATTCTTCCTCCTGCGACTTTCTGGAGGTTCTTTTCCGGGTGTTGCTCGTCTCATCTGTGTGAGCTACTTAGGACTCAGTCAAAGCCTCTGCTGCTCTCCCTCTCCAGCAATCCATCCTGCCCGTTCCAGCCAGCAGCCTCCTTGGACTCCAGCGTGGTCTCTTCAGCCCGGGAGGCCGTGGTGGCCTGCTGCGTCCTCCCTCTCAGCGCAGCAGCCTGGCAGCTGTCTTCAGGCTGCCAACCGAGGCTCTTGGAAGGACTCATGTGCTTCCTCCATTCGAGAGCCACGGCCCTTTCTTGCCTATCATTTCATGGCCAGCAGCCCACTCGACATACATTTTGTCCTGTTTTTTACATATTTAAGGCAAGAAGAGACATTTCTGGTTTTGTTCTTTTTTATAATTTTTATTAAAAATTTGAGTAATTATACAATCATAAATGCATCTAAAGTAACAATATGAAATGCATTTGTTCCTAAACCAGTATTACCCCCACATCGCCCACACCCCACTCTTGATTCTTCTATATTTCAGTCCTACAGCTGTCTTTGTTCTTGGGAAGTTATTTAACAGTTGGGCACAGAAGATGAAGAATCATTGTAGCTGGGTTATCTGCAGAGTAAACAACCGGGCCCTTGAGCCCATGTGCAGAGAGACTGTAAGGATCTGGGCCACTCCTGGCAGGTGCTCACGGTGGATGGGTGTTGATGTTCTGCTACCTGAGGTGTGGTCACTTGGACTGTCAAGTCCCCTTGGAGCCTTAAAGCAAGCCCCGGGAGTAGGGCAACTGCTTTCACCTAGCAGGAGTGAATCCTCCTTCCACAAGATTATCCTGCAAGGCGGCTGACTCTGACAAGAAATGAGAACTGTGGGGAAAGGCTTGGGCTGCCGGAGGAGGGAGTTCTTTCCAGTAGCAGGAAACTCCTGAGTGAGGCTTCATATTTAGCATCCCTACACTCTCAGTTCTGTTATTCTGAGGAAAATTAAAAACCCTTTTGCACACTTGGAATGGGATGGTAAAGGTGAGTGATGGTTTCCCTTGCCAATCCGTTTCCCTGGTCGGAGGGAGGACCATGGCCCTGAATTGCTTGGGGTTGATTTCAGATGCAAGATGACAACAGACTGAGGCCCCTGCAGCTGGGAACCCGGTGAGGAGGTTGGAACAGGAGGAATACACAGACATTTTATGAGCCCTTATAAGGAAGCACCCAGTGGCCTTTTAACAATACCAGGAAACACCTGGAGAGGGCAAAGTTCCTGTAGTCAGCTGGATGGGGGTATGGAAGCACGGCAATTAGTCTAGACATTAACAGGCATGTTTCTTGATTTATCATACCTGGATGTTAGTAGCTGGACGTAAAGTCACACGCTCACAATCGTACACACACTTCGGTCCATTGAGAGTGTCCACTGATATTCTTTGGATTGAAATCAAAATGCATTCTCCTTTAAAAAAAAATGACTGATGACTGTGCCTATCTCCAGAAATTCTAATTCAAATTGAGCCGGGGTAGCCCAGGCATCTACATTTTCAAAAGCTTCCATGTAATTCTAATGGCCGGCTAGGGTAAAGAATCACTGCTCTAGGCCTGTGGGGCATATATGCCTGAGCTAGAAACATCATCTGTCCCACCTGGGGGCTCACAGTGCTGCTCCCGGTCTTCTTCCTCCTCCTCAGTTCCTTTCCTCTCTGCCAGGATCTGTCCACTTCAGGCTGCCTGGTGACCAGGTTCTTCTCATGCTCACCCTCTCCTTTGTAAGTGAGCCCTTGCCTCTTCTGTTGGGGTGTTTCGCCTGAGCCTGACTCTGCGGGCTAAAAGGCTAATGCTCCATAGCCAAGGACAGCCAATCTGAGAGTTGCTTGGCTCCTAGACATCAGCCTGGCCATCTGTGACACATTGCCTGTGAACTTAGAGCCTTGCTTCTCTCCTGCAGTCTGGTCATCGTAGGGTAACCACCTTGCCTCAGTCACCCAGGACTTTCCCCTGGTGATAGCACTGAAAATCCTGCTCCTCAAAACCCCTTTTTCTCTAGCAGATGCAATGACTGGTCTTCTAACTCTGGGTGTCAGTGCATGACTTCTTTGCTTCCAAGAGCTATTTTCACGCACAAAGTTTAAGTCCCTCTGAACACTTGAGGGTGGAAATGGCAGGTTCTCAGATGACCTAAGATGTACATGCTGGAGCTTGCTATCAAATTGTCATGCCGTTAATGTTCCGCAGCTTATTTTAAACGGCAAACTTTTCCTGTTCTGAGACAGTGTGTCAGAATCACGTGCACGCATAGAGTAAGTCGCATGTGTTTGCCTGAGGCAAAGTGAGATTCTGTAACTATTGGTCTTAGTTCTCAAGCAGCATGGGAAGACACTTTTAAAAGGTGAATTCTTTTGTGTGTGTGCACATGCATGTGTGCACGTGCAGGCTTTGGAACAAATTGCAAATAAATTTATAAAGAATAGCATATTTTATAATCCAAAAAGTCACTCACCCTTCTCCAGCAAAATATGCACTCGAATTTTCCAGTGCAAGAAACCGACTCAATGCCACATCTACATTTCATCATCAAATCCCACTTGGGACCAAGGAGAGAAATTTGGACCAGATAACAACGTAGTAGGGGCATAGAGCAATGTGCACTGGTTCACGCGAACTCTGTACGTGGCAGTATGCACGGACAGCGTAGGCCTCTGCAGCACACTGAGAAGAGAGACCCCACCACGAGAGCGTCACCACCTTGAGCACATCACTTCCTGTTCCTGCACACTCAGCACAGGAGGGATGTGCATCTTCGCAAGGATGGCTCTATCAGCTCGCGTTTCTCCTAACAAGAGCAGATCAGCATGAAAGTCCTGGATCTAAAAGAGAGAAAATTGACGGAAGAGAGGAGAAAGAGGAGCAGAGTAAATGAAGGCAAAATGTATCATTGAAAGATGTGGGGAAGAGATTGGGAGAAGTCATCATGCAGGGATCAATCAGGGAACATTTGAGCATTCCAACAGTCAGAACTTAATTCAGGGGCGGGGATCAAAGGAGCCACAAAGCGATTTGGGGTGGGAATTCAGAAATGAGGAAATGCAAGAAGCCACTACAACTTGTCGACTGGAGACACAAAGGGAGAAGGCTAACGCCTGTGTACCTAGAGCCATTTGTCAGAAGGTGGAATCATGGCAGACTTGTCTGGCAGGAGTTGAAGCCAAGAGGAGACTTGGCCATAGCTGCAGACACCAGCCAAGGTACAAATGGGGTGGTTTTCAGTTTTCCACTACTATGACAAAATACCTGATGCAATCAACATATGAGGAGGTAAAAATTATTTTGTTTTTTTTTTTTTTAAGAGAAAGAGGGAGAGTGGGGGCAGGGAGGGAAAGAGAGAATCAGTTTCATTTAGTTTTTCATGTGGCTTTTGTTGAGTTCATTGTGCTGGGGTTCGGACCTGCGTTCTTGTGCATGCCAGGCAAGTGCGGTAACCACTGAGCTGCTGCTCCAGCCCCAGTAAAATTTATTTTGATGCACAGTTGCAGAGGTTTCGGTCCATGGTTGCTTGGCACTGTTGTTGCCCAGTACATAATGGACAGGGGACACATGAAAGTGGAAGGAGCCTGTTCCCTTCATGCAGCCAGGAAGCAAAGACAGAGAGGAAGGGGTTGGAGTCCCAATATTTCCTCCAAGGGCACACCCCTAGTGACCTAACTTCCTGAAACTGGGCCATACCTCTTAAAGGCTCCACCACCTCCCACACGTACTGTAGATCCAGGCTTTGCAAGTGACAGTGCTCAGTTGAGTCACTTAGGCCTGCCTGGCATTTTTCTGCTGTTAGGGTCTCATTTGAAGAAGTCCAAAGTCCTAGGAATGTCCCAGGGAATTATTATGACAAAAGTGGCAAACACCTAGCACCTACTTACTCTGTGCCAGGTGCTGGGCTAAGTCACTTTCATACATTAACTCATTTTATTCTCATAATCTGTAAAGAAACTAAGACACAGGGGCTGGAGAGGTGGCTCAGCAGTTACAGTGCTTGCCTGGCATGCACGAGGACCTGGATTAAAACCCAAGCACCACATACACAACTAGGTGCCAGAAAAACAGATGATGAAAAAATAAATAAAATTGATTCTCTCTTTCTCCCACTCTCCCTCTCTCCCTCTCTCTTTTTCTTTAAAAAAAAAAAAAAAAAGCAACTAAGACACAGAGAGACTGAGTAATTTACCCAGTAGCACACAGCCTGCTTCAGCCTCTGGAGTCACTGGGATTACAGGATTCCGCCACTGCATGCCGCTCACTCTAGGTTCTTTAAGCAGAATAGGAATTTAATAAAGGGCCTGGAGGAATCCTGCCGGAGGTTATAGAATCAGGCTTTGAGGTTTGAGGTCTGGGGCTGGGACGATGCCCTGGGACTTCCCAGGCCTTCCTAGAGGCACACTGGTACCGGCCTCCATAGGAAACCCCTGTTGCCACGCTACCCCTGCAAGTTCAGGATCTCCTGGCCATGCTCCACCACTCCTCACAGCTGCTTCCCTGATTTGTTTTTTCTCCTCAAACTAAAGTATGGACAGACATGCCTAAAGCCAGAGCTTAGGTCACGTGCCAGTGCTGCTGAGGACGTGGGCAGTTGGGTTCTGGCTTCTGCTTTGGAGAAGCAGTGCTCAGAACCTGGGACTCTCCTCATTGTAAAAGCATTTGTAAAATATACTGGACACAGAAAGTTCATGCTAGCATTATTCATGCTAGCCCCAAATTGGGGAAAAAAAATCCCAAGTGCCCATCAATATTAAACAGATATAGCAATCAACTATGGTATATTCATACAGTGAAATAATATACAGCAATGAAAACTGACTATAGGATACACAAGAATAAATGAATGTATCTAACAAACATGCTGATAACAGAAGCCCAACACTAAAGAGTATTACTGTATGGTCCAACAGCAACCAAAACTAATGAATCATGATAGAAATCAGAATAGTTACCTTTGGGGAATTACTAACTGGGAGGCTATATGGGAGGGATTTCTAGGGTGTTGGCATTTTATAAACAGTCATCTGGTGCTGGTTTACACATTCATTTTTGGTATAAAAGTTCCATAAGCCATATGCTTATCATGTGTGAACTTTTCTGTGTGCATGTTATATTTCAACAAAAATATTGACTTAAGGGGCTAGAGCAGTGGCTCAGAGGTTTCGGTGCTTGCCTGGCAAGCATGAGGACCCGGGTTCAAATCCCAGCGCCACATACACAACTAAGGGTTGGCACAACAAAGGCCATGTGAAAAACTAAATAAAGTTGTTTCTCTCTTTCTCTGTCTCACTGTCCCTCTCTCTTTAAATAAAAAAAATATTGACTTAAAAATATGTCTGGGCAACTATGTAAATAGTAAATGTAACTGACATCCTGTTGCCATTCCCTCTGCAAAATGATTGAGCAAATGCATCATTTTGTTCACCTTTACCTCCTGGCCACATGTTCGGTGGTCCCTGGTGAACAGGAGGATATCTATCTTCTATGGTTTGTATGTGTTTTCCCCCCTATTGAAATTTGATCCCCAATGTAGCAATGTTCAGAGGTGGTGGGACCTTGAAGAAGTGTGTGGGTCAAGGGGAGCTTTGCCTGCATTAGAGACAAATGCTCTTCTCACAGGACTGGGTAGATTCTCACTCTTGCAGGATTGGATTAGTTACCGTAGCAATGAGTGGTTGTAAAGCAAAGCTGCCCCTCAGGTTTTGTCTTTTCCACATGCACCTTGTCCTTCCGCTTTTCCACCATGTTATGATGTGGCATGAAGCCCTGGCAAGATGCGGCTGCCCAATGTTGGAGCTCCAGTCTCCTGACTGTTAGCTCTATATACTTCTTTCTGTTATAAATTATCTGGTCTCAGGTATTCTGCTATAGCAACAGAAACTAGACTAAGACAATGCCTATGCTCTTTAAACTGTCTTTCAAGAATCTCTATAGTCCACAGAGCATATGCTGCTCTGCCTGACCTGGCCCCTGATGGTGGCTCTGCTCTTACCTGGGAAGTCCCACCCCCCAACAACTCTGGGAAACCCAATCTTTTCTGTAAGGTGAACTAAACTCTATTTCTTCCCTGAGGCATCCCAGTCCTCAATCTTAGACCTCTCTCATCAGCCTCCTATGAACTCCTATTGCAGTTGGGGTAAGATGCTTGACAAGCCCATTTGGATTCCAAGTGACATCTCTTGACATAGGACAACTTTTTTAATAGTCAATCACTTTCATGTATTTATAGTTTATCTCACCAGCCAAATCATGGACTTTTTGAAGAGTGATCAGAGCTGATAGATATATTGTCCCTGCAGAGTATTACATGGGATGTGGACCAGGAGCGCGTAGTCTTTGGAAACTTTTAGACACATGGATTTGGGCAAATGGCTCATGGTTGAGGCTCTGTGTTCAAATCCCACCTCTGTCATTTGCTAGTTGTGATTCTAGGGAATTACTCAACTGCTCTTGAATATAGAACTTTTCAGAAAATGTAGTTATTGATAATTTACATACTCTTAGTCCAGCATGCACCATGCATGTTAGTGATTGTTACTATTTTCTTGTTCTTATTTCTAACTCTAGAGTGCTTTTTAAAGTTCATCAGGAACCACAGGTCTCAGACCATACAGTCGAGAAACCCAACTTTGGACTTGAGAGAAAAGGGCCTTTGCTGGGAAAGGTGTGAGGGAGAGGGGAAAATGACTCAAATGAGTCCCTGTTCTTACATCTGCAGGTCACATTTGAGCGATATTATAGACCTGACCCTGCCTATCACCTTTCAGAATTTATGTAGGAATTCAGTTACCCAAATAATATTAGATTTTGTAGGGTTTGGCTCACTTTGTGTTTTAATTTCCCCATGTCTTGCTATGGCCCTTCTACAGCAGCATGAAAATTAAAGGACCTTTCAACACAGGAGAAATGCCACCACTGAAACCATTGAAAAAATGATTGATGGACATAACCCTATTGTGAGCAGAGACCTGCGCATATATCATTGAATTAAAGCTCCAAAACTAAACCCATCTGTGGGATGTTAAGTCAGGAGGGAAACGAAAGACAAAGGACAGGAGAAATCAGATCTTTGACATGCATCCTTTTGTTCAAGTAGCAATTTGATGATTCTTTTTTTTTAAGTCTTTCTAAAAAGTTCTGTGCCATGGTATTGAATTGCATATCATTTCTACTTCTTTGGGATAGGATAATATTTTGGCAAAGCACTTGCAAAGATTCTATGAGTCTATGTCCTGGCTAATGATCCATGATGGTGCCTCGTTAGCATGGTAGCAATCCGTGAAGAGTTAGCCAGATGTGGCCACAGTCCACTTTTCCCAGAGTCCAAAGGTGAGTGCACTCCAGATGTGTCCGTGTCTGTGCCTGAGCTGAAGTATCACAGTTGGTATGGAGGAATGAAGTGCACTCTCGGAATCCAGGAAAATGTGCCAATGGCAAGGGCAAAGGAATGTCCTGGGGAGAGGATCCCAGCAGTCCCTTTGGCTTGCACAGCACACTCGCCCAACTCAGCACTCTGGATATTTGATCTCATCTCCAGGGCCTCTGAACTTATTAAAATAGTTCGTACATGAGAGAATAAGGATAAATACCAATACAGAGTTGGTCATATTAGTAAATTAGGCCCCAAATTAGCTGCCTCGAAGGCCACGAGGTAATTGAAATTTCTAATGTCATCTTTGCCTATTTGAGGGGGTGCCCTAAACATAGCATTCCTGATATGTTAGTGTGGATTTTTTGTTAGTGTGGAAAGGTGACGCATGGAACTTTGATGGGGATATGGGGCATAATTGCTCCAGAGATGAAGACATATCTAGGTGACACCCTTCAGTAAGCATCTGAGGAGCAAAAGCAAGATGAAGAAGCTTCCAACAACTGTCACTGAACAAGATCAAATCAAACCACAATGAAGCCACCAAACACTGTAAAGATTGCATGGCTCTCCAGGTGGGATGGCGCACGTCTGAGATCCAGTGACTTAGGCTGTCAAGAAAGATGATCGCAAGTTCAAAGCCAGCCTCAGCAACTCAGGCCCTATGCAACTTAGTCAGACCCTGTCTCAAAATGAATAATAAAAAAGGGCTGGGGATGTGGCTCAGTGGTCAAGTGCCCCTGGGTTCAATGACCAGTACAAAAAAAAAAAAAAAAAAAGAATTGCATGCCTCAGTGTATTGGCGTACATAAGGACCAGGGCGGGCCTAGTGCTAGTATGCACAATATCACTCTCAGACTCTAAAGTCAAGTGGATCAGTGTTCAGATGTAGACTCTGCCACTCGTCAAATATGAGACTTTGGCAGCTCGGTGAGCCGGCACCTCATCATTCAGTGGAAATGGACTCATTGATGTTCATATCTGTAAGTAGGAATGAAGAGACTGATAATAACTGACACTGACCACAGAGGGTTGTAATAAAGATGAATGGATGTAAAGTTTTTACATATCTATGCATTAATTTGCTATCATTATTCTACCCACAATCCCTGGTCTTAGCCAAAACGCCAAGAAATTAAGCAAATACCTCAAACGTGTCTTAGCAGGCTTCTTCCTGTGATCATTCTCCAGCTATTGCCAACCTTGTTCTTTTATTTCTCATCACATTGATGATAATAGACAATACAGCATTTCCTGTGAGATGGAGGCACTCAAGCTTCCTGTGCTGGGGACAAGCTCAGCTTCCTGGGAAGGACCATCTGGCATTGCTCTAGGCTGTCCTTTGGAGCCAGGAACACTGCCTGGCCGTCGGCACCTGGACTGTGTTTCATTTTCTCTTGTAGGATTCAGTGTTCATATTTCATTCCAATTATAGCTCTGCTTTCCTTCAGTGCTGGAATCAAAGGTGAAACTTCGGCCTGAAGTGCACACTCATTTTATCAGACGGTGGTCTCTATGCAACAGCGATCTCTAGGTCTCTGTCCAATCCATACATTTTGTGATATTTTCGTATGAAGGCAATGAGAACTGGAGTTAGAAAGCAAGCCTCCGAAATCTGCATTCGCTGGGCTGCTCGGAGAAATAACCTCAGAAAACGCAGACGTGAGAGATTTCACCGTGTTGCACGTACATTTTCATCTACTTTCATTTGCCTTTGTCTGCATGAGCTATGTGGCGTTGACTGCAAATTGGTTTATTTATGTGACTCTTATGGTGCTGATATCTACTGCTGTGATCATTATTTATGACTAAATTAGCTCCTGTTGGTAAACTTAACAGGTTTTCACTCAATCTATGTTTATGTTATTTTAATCCCAGATACAAATTGGCAAGCTCTGTAATTGTGAAAGAGACGAGGAAGCTGGACTACACATTGCCTTTATGGAATACGAACTATCCTGGTGATATCTTAAACCTTATTTTTAAATAGCATTTCAGGAAAATTGAGAAATTGCCTTGCTTTGTTTGAACGTACGGCCCCTCCAAAATGCATGCTTTGGAACATGAACTTTAAGGTGATGGAACTGGAAATGGGCCCTTTGAGAGGAGATTAGGTCATGAAGGTACCACCCCAGTGAATGACACTGATGCCCTTACAAAAAGGCTGAAAGGACCTGACAAGAACCTTTTTTGCCCTGCTCTTCCTTCAGCATGTATACACAACATTTGTCCCCTCCAGAGGACACAGCAACACGGTGCCATCGTGGACGCAGACAGCAGCTCTCACCAGAAACCAATGCTAGCATCTTGACCTTGGACTTCTCAGCTTCTACAACTGTGAGAAACACATTTCTAATGTTTTTAAATTTCCTAATCTCAGGTGTTTTGTTATAGCAACAGGAACCAACTAAGACTTACCCGCCGCTGATGATCACTTCCACCTTCAATTCTAATGATACCATTGAGTGGAGTTAAAGAGTTGATTTTTAGCTCTTGATCTTCTGCTTTTATTTCCTGTGTTGCTACTGTAGCTCTTCAGGTTACTGTGGGAATAAAGTTAAAATATCATGAGGATTTTTTAAATAGACTCACTTTTATTAGTGGTAAGGAATATGCTTTTTTTAAAGAATAAAATTAATATTGAAATTGCTTTGGTATCAAGATGTGGAAAAAGCTGTATTTGTACAAGTTTGCACAGGAAGGTCTTCAGTGTGTTTGGAGTGGGAGTTTTGCTGATTAAGATTGGAACAGTTGAATAGATGGTGAGAATTTGGGAAATTGTGAATTTCGAGGCAGCAAAACCCTCTTGGAACGTTTTTTGGCTAATTTTGCTATATGACATAAAACATTATTCTTTGAGCATTTTCCATCCTAGATAGTTCAATGGTCTAGAAAACGAAGAGAAGAAACTATTTAAAGTTCTTTATCAAAGGAGTTTTTCTGGTCACCTTTGACCTGGCCCCACAGGGAATACTTGGGCCTCTCCTGGACCATACCCAGCTCCAGGGATGGTACCATTCTAAGCCCATCCTGAGGCTTGGACGTTTGGAATAGTCCCATTACAGCAACCAGTGGGTCCCTGCTCAGACAATGGAATAATGCAGTAGCACTTCTCTGTACTTTTATTTCAAAAATATTGAAATGTGACCATATGTTATCTTGCAGGAATGACATTTGGGAAGTCATTTAGATGATGGTTCTCAAAACATTGGTTTATAAAAAATTTCACTGGTTCTCTGTGAAATGAGAAAAATGAGGACAATGTAGTAATTTTGTAATATAATTGCATGTATTAAAACTTAAGGGCTGGTGATGTAGTTTAATGGTAGGGTATTTGCTTAGCACGTGTGAGGCCCTGCAGTCAATCCCCAGCAGTAGGGGGGGAAACAAAAATTAAATGGTCCTCTTTTGTTCTGAATTTTTTGCTTTTCCTATTCTAGGAATTAAGATATCCTTTTAATATAAAAGGATGGTGATTGTAGATAGCAGAATTAAAAAACATATCCTTAGCAGCAATCCATGTTCCCCTCTGCTCCTCAACTCCCCTTTAAAACAAAACAAAAAAAGTACTTTGATCCATTAGCCTGTCCTTTCCACAGGTGACACTGAATCTAGGTAAATGTGGGTGCGCTGTCACCTCCACTGTTAAAAGTCTTACCCAGGCGGGACTCATCTTTGCTCCTAGCTTTCCCAACTTTTGGTGCTTTGAATTGAGCAGCTTCTCAACAAATCCTGGCTTTGGTAACTGAAGGAAACTTCATTCAAAATGAAAGCATCTAGGAGGAAATGGAAGACAGCCTGTTTTTCATGGTGATAAAGTATTTTGAGGTTTGATTTTAACAGTGAAAAAGAGTGAGCAGGAATGTGGGGCAGTGTGTTAGGCACCCTCTGGAGTGCCGTAAACCTGAGAACAAGTAAGGATTGCTTCATTTTACAGACCAGAAAACTGACATCCGTAAAGACTGGGAGACTGGCCTGGGAAAACATAAAAGGAGAACGAGAGGTTACATGGACATTTCGCAGGCTTCAGACATTATTGCACACCCAATTTATAAAAAAGCAGCAGTTAAATTAGATCACCAGCATGTGCTTCCTCCACTATGCTTCATGTGAACTTGCCTAGTGTAAACCGCAGCAAAGATTATCCCACTGACAAAAAATTTCAATTATTCCAAAGTGGAAATAGCTTATCTAATTATAAAAGTAAACATTTGGTATATTTTACCCCAATTAAATCACCAAGAAAAAAAGGTGATGTCCATTATAATGAACAAAATAAAAATCCCAGTACTCTACTATCCAGGCAAAATTGATTAATAATTTAAAACACTTAAATTCTCATAAGATTCCTCCCCCCGCCTTCTCTCTTTTTCCTCTCTAGCTTCTGCATATGACAGAAAACATCTAACCCTTGACTTTCTGAGTCTGGCTTATTTCATTTAGTACAATATTCTCTAGTTCCATCCATTCACCAGCAAATGACATAATTTAATTTTTGTTTATGGCTGAGTAGGACTTCTCTGTGTTTATAGAGAAATGAGTACAGTAGACGCAGGGGATTGCAGGGGAGGGAGAAAGAGAGGGAAAGAGAAGGAACTGAGGATGAAAATGACCAAATTATGCTTTCACACATATGAATATATAATAATGAATTCCACTTTCATGTGTAATCAAAATGCACCAATAGATGATAGATAAATGGACAGATAGATAGATAGATAAAAGGGAGACCAGTGGAATAGAGGTAGAGGATCAAAGGAAGGGAGAAGGGGAGGAAAAAGGAAAGTATTAGGGAATAAAATTGAGCAAATTATGTAATGTGTATATATGAGTATGTCACAAGGAACCCAACCATCATATATGACTATAATACATCAATAAAACATTTAAAAACCACTTAAATTCCTTCACGTTATTATAGTTCCACAGGGATCCCTCAGAGATGTTAAATATTAATGGCAGGCTTTTCCTTTAGTCAGTCTGTTGCTATCTTTTTCATTTTAGTTTCATTGATCTTTGAGAGTAAAGGG
Source organism: Aplodontia rufa (assembly GCA_004027875.1). Classification (NCBI taxonomy): domain Eukaryota; kingdom Metazoa; phylum Chordata; class Mammalia; order Rodentia; family Aplodontiidae; genus Aplodontia; species Aplodontia rufa. Next base: position 162,298 of record PVKS010000517.1, read on the forward strand.
ATTAAGGTCAAAGTGTCAGAAATTAACAGGAATCCACTGCAATCATCAGTCTCAACTGCTGTGTGCACCTAACCTGACAATTGCTCCCTATGTTTCTGCAAGACTTGGTATTCAAGAGCATGGCATCATGTTGATCAGATAACAAGAAAAATACAGGGGTGAGGAGTGGATGATCCTGCAGAGTAGGGAAGATGGCTCTGTCAGTGCAAGGTGGCCTGCATCCTTTGGAACCCATTGAAGCTGTCTTGCTCTGCAGGTAAACATGGGTTTTATTTCCTTTATCGACAGCACATTCCTGCTGAATGCTGAGGGTCTAACAAGCAAATGAAAGAAGGTCAAGTACACATGCTTTCTACCCATGTTATTGGCTGACCACACCTACAACCCATTTCACTTACATGAAAAAGGCATATTATAACTTTCCTAACATACTACACTAAGGAATTGCTATTTTACATGAATTTACAGCCAGTCTTTACAATTTAAAAGGACATAGTCAATGTGCAAAGCCATTGGGTCAATCCCCAAAACTGAAAAGTAAAATAAAATAAAATAAAGTAAAGAAGAAGAAGAAAGGATATAATCATGCAAGCACTGAAAAAAGGGCCACACTCGGGCTGGGGATGTGGCTCAATGACCGAGTGCCTGGTACATGTGAGTCCCTGGGTTCAAAACCTGGTACCAAAACAAATATAGGACAGATACCAGAATAACTAAAGAAACTGAAAGAGAGTTTTAGAGTTCGACTCATTTTTCCTGCACTAAGTTGACAACAATTGCCTTTGATATATAAAGGGTTTTCACAAAAGACTGTGATGAACCTACCATATTTGCCAATTATAAACCTGTATTTAAACATAATTTATAATGTCTCTAAACTTGAATGTGTAAATGGAAAAGCAATAGAATCCCATTAATCATAATAGATCTATCTGATCCAGTGGTTTTATCAAAGTGATTCTGTTTATTTTAATTTATGGAGCCCACCATGAATCAACCAAGAGCCTTAACTACTGTGTGACCTTGGGTGCCTTCTACGAACAACAAAGACATTTCCTAACAAACTCTTTATTACACAAAATTATACTTCTTATTCTTTTTCTTTCTTTCTTGAGATAGGGTCTCACCTTGTGTTCCAGGATGGCCTCAAACTCCCAGACTCAAATGATCCCCCTGCCTTAGCCTCCCAAGTAGCTAGGACGGCAAGTATGCCCTTCCTTCTTTCCTTTCCTCCTACCTTCTTTTTGATGCTAGGAATCATACCAGAGCCTTGCACATGGTTTACCACTGAGTTTTTGCCCAGCCAAAATTATATATCTTCTAAAGGTCTAGTATCTAGAGCACATAAAGGATATATACAACTCAACAACAAAAGATGACCTAAGTAAGCCAGGCATGGTGGCACTCACCTGTAATCCCAGCAATTTGGGAGACTGAGGCAGGAGGATTGCAAGTTCAAAGCCAGCCTCAGCAAATTAGTGAGGCCCTAAGCAACTTAGCAAGACCCTGTCTCAAAATAAAAAATAAAAATGGCTGGGGATGGGCTGGAGCGGTGGCTCAGCGGTTTCGGCACTTGCCTGGCAAGCACAAGGACCCGGGTTCAAACCCCAGCACCATGTACACAACTAAGTGTCAGAGCAACAAAGGCCATGTGAAAAACTAAATAAAGTTGTTTATTTCTCTCTTTAAAAAAAAAAAATGGCTGGAGATGGCTAAGTGTCCCTGGGTTCAATTCCTGATACCAAAAGAAAAAAAAAATGACTGATTAAAAAGTGGGCAAAGGCCATCATTAGATGAACAGATTAAGAACGGTGGTAAGTATATACAATGGAGTTCTACTCAGCTATTAAAAAGAATGAAATTTGGGGGGCTGGGCTCATAGCTCAGTGGTAAAGCTTTTGCCTAGCACACGTGTGGCACTGGGTTTAATCCTTGGCACCACATAAAAATAAATAATAAAATAAAGGTGAAAAAGAATGGAATTATGGAATATTTGCCAGTAAATGGATGGAATTGCAGAATATCATGCTAAGTGAAATTAGCCAAACCCTGAAACTCAAAAGTCGAATGTTTTTTCTCCTATGTGGAAGCTAGAGTAAAACAAAGGAAACAGGGAGGGAAGGATAAGACTACACAAAGAATTATTTAAATACAAATTAATAGAAGAGCCAAGGGAAGTCTAGGAGAGTAGAGGAAAGAGAAGGGGACATAGGAGAAGGACTGCAGGGAAAAGGGGGAGATAAAGACAAGTCTATTTTGCACTTCTAAGATAATAAATAATTCCCATGCATTCAATAAAAACTGGAAAAGTCAAAAGGAGATGAGTAGAGGAAAGGGATCAAGGAGTAGGAGGATGTGAGGGAGAAGGAAATGTGCTGGTGAGGGATATTGGCCAAATTGTCTTGTTGCATTGTATTGTGACAACAAACCCTGTCATTATGTACAACTATAATGCACCAATAAAAAATGTGAGGGGAAACGTAGGCAAAAAGCATAGGAAAAGATACTTAACATGGTTTGGTATTAGGAAATGCAATCAAAATAACCATGAGACAATACTACACATCATTAGAACTGGCTGTTTTTCTAAACATGGAAAATAGCAACTGTCTGCAAGGCTGTAGAGAAACTGGAACCCTCATCCAGCGCTGGTGGGAATGTAAAACGATGTAACCATTCCGGTAGTGAAGTGTCTGTTCCAATTTTACCCAAATTTTCTTTCATGGGTGGTGCTGTGTTGTCATATCTAAGAACTCTTGACATAACCCATTGTCATAGTACTGTCCTCCTAGGTTTTCTTCTAAATTTTAATTTTAAGCTTTTACATTTAGGCCTATGATCCACTTTGAGCCCATTTTTATAGAAGACATGAGTAAGGTATTTGTAGAAAGACTTTTTTTTTTTTTTGCCTTTTGGCAAATGCGTGTGTAATTTTTACAACACAATTGTTGAAAATATTATTTTTCCCTATTAAATTGCCTTTGCAACTTTGTCTAAAATCAGTTGACTGCATTTGTGTGGCATGCGTTTCTGGACTTCCTGTTCTGATCTGTGTCGGTCCTTTTGCCAGTAACACTACTATCTTAACTACCATTATTTTCTGCCAAGCCTTAAACTCAAGTCAGATTAGTTTTGTTCTTCTTTTTCAAATATATTTTGGCTATTCAAGTCCCTTTGCCTTTTCATGTAAAGTTTAGAGTTAGTTTGTCAATATCTACAAAAATATCCAGTACGATTTTGGTGGAGATTGTGCTAAATCTATAGATTAATTTAATGAGAGAAAAGACATCTTAACAATTCTGAGTCTTTCAGTACCTAAGCACAGTATCTCTCCATTTATTTACACCTCCGATTCCTTTCCAAAATGTTTGGTAATTTTAGTATAAATATATTGCATATATTTTTATATTTGTACCTAAGTATTTCATTTTTAATGGTATTGTAAATGACATTAGTCTTTAATTTAGTTTTCTAATGTTTTGTACAAAAATGATGTAAAATTACATGCAATTGGTTTTTGTATATTGACTTTATACACTACAACTTGAAAAACTGACTTATTAGCTCTAGGACTTTTTTTTTTGTAAATACCTTTAGATTTTTACAAAGACAACCATATCATCCATTAATTTCTTCTTTTGCAATATGTATGTCTTTTATTTATTTTCCAATATGATACTGTATAGAAGTAGTAGAAGCAGGCCTCCTTGCCTTATTCTGGATTTTAGGGGGAAAACATTCAGTCTTGTATAATTAAGAATATTAGGTCTGGGGACTGGAGGAGTTATAGCGCTTGCCTGGCATGAGTGAGGACGTGAGTTCAAACCCCAGCACCACGTACACAACAAAGTGTCTGAGCAATGAAAGCCACATGAAAAAACTAAATAAAAATGATTCTACCTTTCCCTCTCTCTCACTGTCTTTCATTAAAAAAAAAAAAAGAATATTAGTTATAGATTTTTTTAAAGATACATTTTGTCAGATTTAGGAAGTTCCCTTCTAATCCCAGTTCATTGAAAGTTTTTATCATGAATGGATGTTCAATTAGGACAGATGCAACTGGGACTATGCAAGACTCAGGAAGCTGGACCAGCAAGAGAGAAAGAAGAACAAAGTACCCTGGAAACTGACGTCAGCTATCCAAGTGGGGGAACTCAAGAAAGGGTGAATGGGAGAGTTCACAAAATTCCATTGGCACAGATTATGATAATATTAGCTACTAGAAAGTTTCATAGTCATCAAGGTTTGCAGCCCAGTTGGAGAAGCAACCTGGAGCCTGCACAGTAGCTTTGCTTTGGAGAAGGAACTCACATTGGCTTCCTCTCAATCCCTTAACCTCGGGCAGCTATAGCTAGGCACCATCCTCAGAAGTGAGCTATCATCTAAATTCATACTGCCCCAGGGGCCAGAGACCTGAATATCCCCATTCCTAAGAGCACATGGACATTCCACACGAGCACAGGGGTTGCAGCTTCAAGAGCCCCACTTGATCCAGTGGAGCAACTGTGACTCCGGAACCAGATGCCATATTGCACGACAGGTGACAAGTGCTTTAGCATAGAGGGAAATGACAGGGCATGTCACACTTAGGAACTGAAAGACCAGGACACTTGTCTTCCGGGACTCAGGATGGGTTCAGCCATGCATGGGCTTGTGTCACCGCAAGGACTGAGAGTAAGCCCAATAGAGTGGACATGGAAGTTCTCTGCTGCCATCTCCCCTTGCATTGCGTGTGATCCCATGACACTGGCAAGACTGGGGACAGATGCTGTGGCTCCCCACCACTGCTGGAGCTGCCAGTGCCATAGGACCTTGCTGGCAGCAGTGCTCTCCCCAGCACTACCTGAGAAAATGTCTTCTGTGTTCCTGATGCCACCATTTCTGTTGTCCCAGTGGTCACACATCAGGCGTTCCACACCAACTGTAGTGTACACCATACACACTGGGGCCTAGAGTATCCCCACTCCACATGGCCCTCAGAGACAGTGGGTCTCTTTGATGCCACCACTGCATGCACTGTACTCAAAGCCTTTAATTGCAACCACGGAAGATACAGGGAGACTACACTATGGTGCCCAGCTGGAAACAGAGCGCTTCTGAAGACATGTCTTCAGAAGAAGGCTGTTTACTACAAAAGCCACCTTATGAAAATGGTAGAGATAGCTGATCCATCAGATGTTCAAATCTCAACACAGGGTCAAAGAATAACGGGAAAAAAATAAAATGATGTCTCCAAAAGAATATAAACAATTGTCTAGCCACAAATGCCAAGGAAAATTATATTGATGAAATTATATTGGTAAAGAATTTTTTCAAATGGACTGGGGGTATAGTTAAGTGGTAGAGCACTTGCTTAGCATGAATGGGGCCCTGGGTTCAAACCCCAGAACTACAAAAAAAAAAAAAAAAAGGAATTCTAAAGAATGATTCTAAGGAAGTTCAATGAGATTCAAGAGAACACAGACAGTTGAACAAAATTAGGAAAACAATGCATGATATGAGTGAGAAATTCAGCAGAGAGAGAGAGAGTGAGAGAGAGAGAACTTAGGGGAAAAAAACAAACAGAAATCCTGGAAATGAGTTCAATAAATCAAATAAAAAATTCCAGTTGAAAGCCTCAAAAACAGACCAGATCAAGCAGAAGAGAGAATAACCAAACTTGAAGACAGGTCTTTTGAAATGTCTTGATCAAAAAAAAAAAAAAAAAATCTCATACACTCACAAAACAGAAATAAAGAATGTGAAAAGAAAAAAAAAAAGGAAGAAAGAAGACAGCCTCTAAAAACCTTAGGGACACCGCTGAATGAGCAAATGTTTACATTCAATATAATAATAACTGAAAACTTCCCCAATCTTGAAAAAGATATGGACATCTAGGAACAGGAGGCCCATAAGATCCCAAATAAACATGACCAGAAAGTATCCTTACCCATGGCATGTCACAAACTGTCACTTTAAAAACACAAGGCAAAGAGAGAATCCCAAATACTGAAAGAGAAGAGCGCCAAATCACATTCCATTAGACTAACAGTGAAATTTTTAGCAGATACTTCACAATCCAGGAAGAAAAGAATGGCATATTCCAAGTTCTGAAAGAAGATAGCTGTCAACCAACAAAACTAAACGCAGCAACTGCTCAGTATACATCCAAAAGATTTAAAATCATCACTGTACAGTGATGAAGCCACATCAATGTTTATGTAGCAGCACGATTCACAATAGCCAAGCTGTGGAGCCAACCTAAGTACCCTTCAACAGATGAACACATGAGAAGAAATGTAGTACATCTGCAATGGAGTTTCAGCCAGCTTTTTTGCTGCAGTGACCCAGAGAACTGACAAGAATGATTTTAGGAGGAAAAGTTTATTTGGGGCCTTATGGTTTCAGAGGTCTTAGTCCATAGGTGGCCAGCTCCTTTCCTCGGGACTTGAGGTAAAGCTGAATGGCAGTGTGGCACAGGGCAGGGAGTCAAAGCATGGCTCCAGGAAGCCAGATACAAAATACATACTCCAAAGCACACCCCCAATGACCCACCTCCTCCAGCCACACCCCACCTGCATTCAGTTGCCAATTAATCCCTATCAGAGTTAATCTCACTGATTGTGTTAAGTCATTTCACCTCAACCTTCCTGGACTGTCTCACACGAGCTTTTGGGGGACACTTTCATCCAAACCTTAACAGTTACTGAGCCATAAAGAAGAATGTAAGTACAGCATTTGCTGATAAATGAATGGAACTGGAGACTGTCATGCTAAATGAAGTAAGGCAGACCCAGAAAGGCAAAGACTGAATGTTTTCTCTCATATGAGGGAACTAGTCTGAAACAAGGTGAGACAAAGGGAAAAATGGGATCAGGGGGATTCCATCAAAATAGAAGAAAGATCTGTGGATTAGGTGAAGGGGAATGAAAGTGAGGGCGAAGAGATAGGATAAGGGAAGAACAGTGGATTGAATCTGACCTAACTTTCCTATGTACACATATGCATACACCTTAGTGCATCTCACCATCACATATATTCAAAAGTAAACAGCAGGGGCTGGAGCAGTCACTCGGTGGTTATGGTGCTTGCCTGGCATGCATGAATACGCGCAAACTTCAACACCACATATACAATCAAGTGTCCAGGCAACGAAAGCTAGATTAAAAAAAATTTTTTTTGATTCTTTCTCTCTCTCTTTCTCTCTTTTTTAAAAAAAGTAAATAGCAGAAAGATCAGTAGAGTAGAGGGAAGAAAAGAGAGAGGGAGGAGGCAAGGAAAGGGGGAAGTACTGGGGACTGAATTAGAGCATATTATATTCCATGCTTTTATAATTATGTCAAAATGAAACCTAATGCTATGTATAACTAAAAAGAACCAATAAAAAGGGGAAAAATATAAACAAAATCAACAAACCTTTAGCTTGACTGAAGGGTGGGGGGAAAGAAATCCCAAATAGAGATGAAAAAGGAGACATTACAACAGATACCATAGAAGTACAAAGAATCATTAGAGACTCTTACAAACAACTATAAACCAACAAATTGGAAAACCTAGAAGAAACAAATTTTTGGACACATATAATCCACCAAAATTATACACCAATAATGAGACTGCAGAAAAAGAAATCACAAATGGAATTCCATTCATAATAGTTGTAAAAAATTCAAGTACCAAGGAAGTGAAAGACTTTTATGATGAAAACTGTAAAACTCTAAAGAAAGAGATTGAGAGGACACAAAAAACGGAAAGATCTCCCATGTTCATGGATTGGAAGAATTAATATTGTCTGAATCATCCACACTACCCAAAGCAATTTACAAATTCACTGGAATCCCAATTAAAACACAAATTATATTCTTCATGGAACCAGGAAAAACAATCCTAAAATTCATATGGAAACACAAAAGACCCTGAATAGCTAAAGTGATCTTAACAGAGAACAAAGCCGGAGTTATTATAATACTTAATTTCTCAATATACTACAAACCTATAGTAATCAATAAAGTGTGATGTTGGAATAAAAAAAACTGAACAGACCAATGAAACATAATACAGCATCAGAAATAACCTTATATATTTACAGATAATTGATTCTCAACAAAGATGTTAAAAATATACTTTGTAGAAAGGACAGCCTTTTCAATAAATGATATTGGGAAAACAGGATATTCACACATGGAATATTGAAATGTGATTCCTGTATCTCACCTATACAAAAATAGACTCAAAATGAATCAAAGACACAAATGTAAGACCTGAAAGTATAGAATAACTAAAAGAAATCATAGAGGAAACACCTGGAGATATTAGCATACACAATTTTTTTGTGTGTGTAAGTCCCCGAAAACATAGTAAAATAAAAATAGATAAATGAGATATTAAACTAAAAAGCTTCTCACAGCAAAGGAAACAATCAGTGGGGTGAAGAAAAAACTGCCACAGAATCGGGGTGGGGAGGAATTTGCAAACTACTCAATTGACAAAGGACTAATATCCTAAATATATTTTTAAAAAACTTTAAAAACTTAATAACAACAAAATTCCACAAATAATCCAGTTAAAATGGGCAAATAGTATGAAAAGATATTGCTCAAAAGGAGAAATTTAAATGGCAAAGAAATTTATGAAAAATTGATCAACATCATTAATCAACAAATCAAAACCACAAGAGATATCATCTCACCCCAGTTAGAATGACCATGATCAAAATGACAGAAGTTAACAAATGTTAGCAAAGAGTTGTAGGAAAGGGAACTCTAATATGTTGTTGGTGGGAATGTAAATTAGTACAGCTATTATGGAAAACAGTGATGAAATTCCTCAAAAAACTAAAAATAGATCTAGTATATGATCCAGCTATCCAACTTCTAGGGATGCAGCCCAAGGAAATGATATTAGCCTGTCAAAGAGATACTGCATGCCCATGTTTGTAGCTGCACTATTCGTAATAGTTCAGATATGGATGCCTATCAACAGATGATTGGATAAAGAAAATCACACACACACACACACACACACACACACACACAAACACACACACACATAATGGAATATTATTCAGCCTTAAAAATAAATGATATAATTTGCATCAAAGTGGATAGAATTGTAGGATAATATGTTAAATAAAATAAGTCAGATGTATAAAGACAAACACCACACCTTCTCTCTCATATGGTTATTTAATAGTGAATACTAGCAGCTGGGAATGCTAGAGAGTGTGTGGATAAAGGCGAGCTGAAATATGAGTACCCAAATGCAATTAGGTAGATACATTAAGTTCCAGTGTTCTACAGAACAATGAGGGGACTACAGTTCACAATAACTTATTATTATAGAGAAAGGAGTTCTAAGGCTCCAAACATGAAATAATGTTAAAAAGATGGAAGCTTTACCTAATGTGACCAGCACATATCAGGTGATATATATATATATATATAGATAGATATAGATATAGATATATATATATCATGCTGTATGCCCTAGATATGTGCAATTATTATGTGTTAATGAAAAAAATTTTTAAGTATTTAAGGAAATGAAAATGTTAACTACTCTGATTTGATCATCACATGTTGTCTACATGTGTCAGATTATCATACTGTGTCCCATATATTTGTATAATTAAAATAATAGCAAAGGAAGAAGAAAAAAGATAAATAGATTTTGACAAATTATTTTCAGCATTTTTTGGTGGTTCTGAGAATTGGGCCCAGGTCCTTATGGATGCTAGGCCAATGCTCTACTACTGAGCTACATCCCAAGTCATATCATATGGTTTTTATTATTCAGTCTATTAATATGGCAAACCATATTGCTTAGTTTTCAAGCTAAACTACCTTTTATTCCTAGAACAAATCCCTCTTGATTATAAAGTATTATCTAATATATATTAGTGGATTTATTTTGGAAATATCTTGTCAAATATGTTTGCAGCTGTACGGTATTTTTATTGACTATTGACCTTGTATCCAAAATCTGTACTGAAATGTCAATTCTTTTTTGACTGAGGTACAGGAATGAGATAGCAACATGACTGATCTATCATTGTAACTGTATTTTTTAAACTTCCACCAGGCAGCTCCATGCTTTGGAAGGAATTAGGTAAACTTCTCATTTTAGTCCTCATTTAGTTCTTTGAGTCTGTTATCCACCAGTTAGAATCTGATAAATAAAGGGGACCATAGATTGGCACCTCGGATCTCCCCTCCAAGATTAAGCATGTGGTGCCATCCATACATACTTCATGACTGATTTATTATTGTTCAAGACTCAGTCAGGTGCCACCTCTGCTACATGACTTCCCTGAATTTCTCACCTGTACCTTATGCTAGTTTTTATTTAAGTGCATCTTCCAAATGTCCCTCCTATACAATGTACCTATATCTATCTATATCTATTTGCCACAGATGGCATTTATTATGTGGTATCTTTATGATATGTAGACAAAATTGTATGGTAATCAAAAGTGAGGATGCTGGAGTCAGAATGTGAGGGTTTTAATTGTGGCTTTATCATATAGTTTAATTAAATTTTGATTATTAAATTGGTATTAATTATTATGTAAACCTCTACCAAACTTTCTACATCTGCCAGTGCACCCTTTCCTCAATTCTACAACTCGCTTCTCATGACACTGACCACAATAGCGCTCTTCTCTACTCTTGCTCATTTCCTTTCCTTCTCTAATGTCTTCTCTACTGTGGCTTCCCCTTACTTTGTTGTTCTTGATTTTTCCCATCTTTATTCCTTTCCCAACTTTGATTCTTTTAAAATTCCATTTGATGCCTGCTACATTACTGGTGACTCCTCCTCCAAAAAAATCCTTCTGGAATTAAGTGTATTTCATCTAAATGCAGAAAGACAGGAAATAGAGGAAGGCTTCCTTGGAAGAAGATGAAGAGATGGCAGGCTTTCAGAGCATGGGAGCTGTGCCCTGGGCGTCCAACTTAGGGAATGTTTAAAACATGTTCAGCGGATTTTCCTTAGGACGAGCTGAGGGTGCGGGGGTGATGGGATCTAACTACGGGTTAAAGCTCAGGTAGAAAATGTCCCAAGGATGAACTTTGATTACATCATTGACTTGCACAGGGCCAGACCTGGCTAGAGACGGTTTTTAGCACCACTTAACATCTGCTAGAAGGAAGCCATCCAAAGGAGAAAGTTCTGAGGATTTTTTTTCCTTCTTTCTTTCCCTTTCCATGGACTTACTTGAAAGAAATTCAGCTACACCCACATGCCGATAAAAATCATCACCTTCTTTGTGTAGGAAGACCTGGAGTGCTTGCACATGCAGTGTGAGTGCTTTTGCAAACTGCGAACAACAAATTTGGTCTCATCAAAGAACTGCAGTGAACCAGATTGAGACAGGAGTCTGAGAGCGCCTCTGACAGAGGGTGCTAGAAGTGGGCTGAGCCAGGGCAGCTGAGCCAGCTCCTAACCATTCACAAGACAGCAAGCATTTACTAGAATGTTTCCATTTTAGTCAGCTTTTTCACTGCTGTGACCAAGACCTGACAAGAACAATTTTAAGGAGGAAAAGTTTATTTGGGGGCTCACAGTTTTAGAGGTCTCAGTCCATAAACAGCTGATTCCTTTCCTTGGGGCCTGAGGTGAGGCAGAACATCACGGCGGAGGAGTGTGGCAGAAGAAAGCAACTGGGGACAGGGAGCCAGGAAGCAGAGAGAGAGCATTCTCTTCATCAAGGACAAATATGTACCAGAAAGGCACACCCCTGTGACCCACCTCCTCCAGCTACCCCCTACCACTCAGTTAATCCTTATGAGGGGATTAATATGCTGATTAGGCTAAAAACTCTCATAACCCAGCCATTTAACCTCTAAACTCTCAAGCATTGCCTCACACATGAGCTTTTGGGGGGCACCTAATATCTAAATCATAACTGTTTCTGAAGGCAAATGAATATGTGTATAGCAACATATGCTATTATTTTTGTTAATATGAGCAATTTGTACAGAAATTTTAGAAAATTTTGTTTTGTATTGCTTTTCAAAGCTGACACTTGTTGGAGTCAGGCATTTTTTTTTAAAGTATCATATTTATTAATCTATTCAATTTCTAAACCAACCTAGTAATCTAGGTACTATCTTATAATCTTCAATATGAAAAACTGGGGTGTAGAGAAGGTAAAAAGCTCATCCAGAGTCACAAAACTCAGCTAGGAAAAGACTCATTTGAGTCAGGATTCGAATCCAGCATTCTGACTTGAGACTGCTCTTAAACCCTGAGCCTCTCTGGTCCACTGTGGGAATTGTGTGTGATGGATCTTTTCAGGAGTACAGGGACTAGCACAGGCCTAACTAGGTGAATCTGTATTCCTTTAACTATTTTTACAGCAAATGTCAAGAACTAATTAAATAAAAAGGAGGAGATGTCACAAAAAATATGTGCAATTCAAGGAACTGGAAAGGGGTGCATAAGAAATCAATTTAGGAGCTCAATACCTCCTCACTCACTCCTGGGGTCCTAGTTTCTTGGCTTTTCCTAACTCTGTTCCTTCAAATATACAAGACAGTTTATAATCACACATTATCATATTATATGATATATTAAATAGTATTTTGTTGTGTATTTTCAAAGAATTGAGAAAAATTCCATTTACCAGGCAGAAATAGATCTGAATTGAAACCTCTGGACATTTTCCAAATTATCCCTTATAATTTCATCTTTGAAAGCATGAAATTTATCCGAGTGAAATTGCTGCCGAATTTGAGCTTTTCCTATGTTTCCACCATGGTCTCTAGTTTCTAACATCCGTCTTGGAAAAGGGACCCTTCCCCTATGCTGAAATTGGCTCCCCATCCTGTCTTCACTTGTCTGAACTGAGGTCTCATGAAGTTGTTTTGGGGTGGGGAGGGTCATCCTTTGGCTTGGGTGGTCCTAGTTCTTCCTCCCTTTGCTCTTTTTTGCTTCCCCTCAATGACATCCACATCTGGAATCACCATCTCCCTTAAGTCCTCTCCCAGGGTCAGCTCAATTCATTCCGTCTCAAAAAATCTTTCTCCCATTCCACCTCTTTAGAATTCCTTTTCCTTTTATCTTCTTTCTTGCCCCAATTTTATAGGAAAGTCTCTTACAAAGATGTTGCTCATTCTCCCTATAAACTAACCAACCAGACTTTTATTTCTTCTGTGCTGATGTATCCCACCCAGAATCTACAGCAATACCTGTCACCTAAGACAATCAATGTTCATTCCTCCAATTAATGAAACAACCAAAGGACACTGACATCAAGGCTGCTAGAGGATATAAAAAGTGTCTTTGAGGGCCGGAGAAAAGTGGCTCAGTGGCAGAGAGCTTGCCTGGTAGGCACGAGGATCTGGGCTCGATCCTCAGTACCACATACACAACTAAGTGGAGGAAAAACAAAAACCAGATGAAAAATAAAATTAACTCTCCCTTTCTCTCTCTTCAAAAAAAGTCTTTGATACAACTTTCTGAAGCAAGAAGAAAACAATGTTTTTCATTTCTTAAAACTTATTAGCACTTAGGGGTTGGAGTGGTGGCTCAGCAGTTATGGCGCTTGCCTGGCCATCTGCGAGTACGTGAGTTCAAATCCCAGCACCATGTACAAGATGAAGTCTCAGAGCAACAAAAGCCGCATGAAAAACTAAATAAAATTGATTCTCTCCACCCCCTTTGTCTCTCTCACTGTTCCTCTTTCTTAAAAAAAAAAAAAAAACTCACTAGCATTTAGCATCTTTTACCGATTACAACAAGAAATGCTTATTGAAGAATATTTTGGAACTATGTCAAGCTACTTCTTTTTATATTTTAAAAAGAAACAAATATAATAAATAAAAGTAGTACCATTTGTCCCTCATTGTCCCTGTAAGAAACAGAGTTATTTCTCTACACCCTCATCTAGTTAAATTTGTTTTTCCTTGACTACCAGCATTTAATATATGCTTTTTAAAGCTTCTTTCTTATTTGTGTTGCTTTTTGACTACTCAAGGGTTACTGGCATTACAACAATACTCTGCTTTTATTCATTGCAATGCACAGAATTTTAGTTGTATTCTGGTTAAAATAGGCTTTTATGAACTAACCTAGAAACCTAAGTGCTTCTCTTAACCCTGTTTCCATGGGGAAAAGCATTTGAAATAACCAGCCAGCACACAGACTGTTAGAACACAGCCATTTGTACACCACTGGCTGCTTGGAACATTGAGGGCCTATGACTTTCTATGCCACAAGATATGCAGTAACAAAGCAGTTAAAATAGCTTTTCACTTCCATTTAACCACCCTTCTCCCAAGCACAGCTGTTTCAAGGTTTTTGTAAGCTGATGGAAGAATGGAAATGCTCCAACAAAAAGCCACAATAAATCAACAAGTAGAAATAACCATTAAATGCTGTAAGAGCTTGATACATTAGTCCATCCAAAGATTTTTATGGAACAATGTGGAGAAACAGGTTTTGTAGTGAAGCTTTTCTAATTCAAGGCATAAATTTAAGAAAGAATGCTAAGAAGTCGTAGGTATCCAGTAGCAGCAAAATTTGATCTAGGGACATTCTAACTATGAAATAAAGTGGACAAAAAAAAAGCAAGAACCTCATAGCCAATTACTACCTAATTTATATCAAGAAAATTAAAATGAGATAATACAAACTAAAAATGAAAGCTATTTTGATGAAGATCAATTTGGACAATTTAGAAAAACACTGTTTCCCCTTAACAGCAGTGTAATGGTTCTTAGTTTAAAAAACAAAAAAATTTTTGTAGCAGGTACCAAGATTGATTTAAGTAACTGTACTAGACAATTTTTATTTCTCTCTCTTATTTTAAAGAGAGAGGGACAGTGAGAGAAAGAGAGAGAGAATCAATTTTTTATTTAGTTTTTTGTGTGGCTTTCATTGCTCTGAAACTTTGTTGTGTAAATGGTGCTGGGGTTTGAACTCACGTACTTGTGCATGCCAGGCAAGCGGTGTAAATGCTGAGCTACTGCTCCAGCCCTGTTTATTTCTTTCTTATTAACTAGGTAAGAAGAAGTATATGAGGGCACAGGCAAGAAGAAGGGGCACCAAGTATCAAAAGAATATTTTCCCAAAAGTAAAATATATGTAAAAAGGGACGAAAAGAAAATAGTGCTAGAACAACTGAGAGATTTGCGATGTGCTTCCAGAAACCTGAAATTAAAGTAAGGCTCCTGCCTGAAGTGCAGACACCACACTGCTACGACAACAAAGAGAAAACACCAAGAAAAATCCTTTAATTTCTGGTATCTTTTCTAGGACCAACAAGCACAGACATAAGAAAAAAGGTTAAAAGTAACAAAATATGATCTGTGAAAGAGAAAACTAGCATGAAAAAAACAAGGAACATCTGGAAACAATGGATGATAACAGAATGCCAAAATGGAACCTGCTCCAAGAAGTTGAGCAAAGCTCCGCTTCGGTTGAGCGTTGCAATGCGGCCTTGCTTGCCTGACTGAAATCCCAGCTTTCCCTGCGGCGGCTGCTGCTGCTCATGACAGCGACCCAGTGAGGACAGCAACACGCCTGGCAGTCTTTGGAGCTTAAGCCATGAAGCCTCTCTGCGTTCATTTGTGCCACAGCATTAGAGTGCGCTAAAAACCAGGCTTACAACAGTGGCATCGGCGGTTCTTCCGGCTGGACTATCTTTTGTTGGGGAAAATGCACATTGGCGTTTGGTGGTAGAGACCTAAGGGAAAAACCCAGAACTAGGCAGCTTCTAGAACCACCTCGAAACATAAAACCCTACAACAAACGACCACAGGGAGCAAGAGCTGCTTTGTTCAGTGCACATACCAAAGAGGACTCCACCAGGGTCCCAGCTGTGCTAGGGTAGTCAAATTAATTGAAAACTGCAAATTCCTTTGGGAATTTTCATTGTGGTTGCTTAAAGAACTGGTAAATTCAAGGCCTACCGAGTCATTAAAATGAATCCTTGTGAAACAGGCCAAGTGAGCAATGCTCTGTCTACACATTCGGGCAGGGTGCTTTTGGCAGCAAGAAAGCAGAAAAATCAGACGTACAGCTTGAACCATTAGGACAGGGACAGTTCATTAAGAGGCCCAGGTAGGCAGTCGTAGGAATGATTGGATGTTTCAGTGATATCAGTCAGGGATCCTGGCTGTTTCAGTCCCCAGTTCCACTGCTGTTGGTGTGCTGGTTTTTATCATCAAGGGCAGAGTTCAAACATCACTTTCTTCCATCACAGCTTTCAAAGCAGAAAGCAGAGGGATGTGGAAAACAAAACAAAACAAAACAATGCCTTCCTTTGCATGCCACGCTTATCAGAAAGGAAAACTTCCCTAAACTCCCAAGCATATTCCCCTAGGTTCTGGCTGTTCAGAACCGAGTCACACAAGCACCCCTAGCCTAATTATGTTCTGGGGGAAACTGAGTGGCTGTGATCAGCATAGAACATTTGAACTTTAGCTGGGCACATTGTAGGGTTGTAGCTAGAATGAAGTTGAGATTCTTCTTTAAAGTGGGGAGAGAAAAAGGAAATTGTGTAAACTTGACTTTTGGAAAGAGGTAATTAAAAAGCACAAGCAAAATGTTATACAAGTACATAAATATTTAAGATGCTGCTGTTATTTGAAGGGAAACATGCAACAGTTAGGATGGGTGGAAGTAACGCTGCAGGAACAAACAACCCCAAGTAAACAGAGGCTTATTTCCTGTTCATGTATCATGTCTGTGCTGATCAGCTGTAACTCTGCTCTACACTGACCCAGGTTCCTGGAAGGGTTCTGTCTGGGATACTGCTGGTCTTCTGGCAGGGAACTAGGACACATGGTAACCAGATGCTGGTCCTTAATGCTTCTGCTCCGAAGTGACACATATCACTTCCGCTCACAGTTTATTGCTCGGGGCAAGCCATTTGTCCATGCCAATGTTCAACAGTCAGGGAGATATGATCCTCCTGCAGGAAGTCAAACTCAGGAAGAAACCACAATATTTTGAATGACAATACCACCTACCAAAAAATGTATGTGTCATTTAGCCATTACTCACTTCGATAAGGTCATGCACGTTGGTGACTCAGCAGTCTTGTTTGAGTTTTACTATTGTCACTGAGAGCACAGCAGGCAGATTTTGCCGCTTGTCTTATGGTGGCACGCTGCCTTAAGAACTAAGGCGTGGGGCTGCAGCGCTGGCTCAG
The DNA here is from genome assembly GCA_004027875.1 of Aplodontia rufa. Taxonomy (NCBI): domain Eukaryota; kingdom Metazoa; phylum Chordata; class Mammalia; order Rodentia; family Aplodontiidae; genus Aplodontia; species Aplodontia rufa. The sequence goes on from PVKS010000517.1 coordinate 179,432, forward strand.
CGGTTTCGGCGCTTGCCTGGCAAGCACGAGGACCGGGGTTCAAACCCCAGCACCACGTACACAACTAAGTGTTGGAGCAACTAAGGCCATGTGAAAAACTAAATAAAGTTGTTTCTCTCTTTCTCTGTCTCTCTCACTGTCCCTCTCTCTTTAAAAAAAAAAAAAAAAGAACTAAGGCATTCTACAACAGCATGCATTTTAGCCTTTTATATTAAAATTTTCCAACAGAATAAACAATACAACAATATTAAAAAACTATTCAAAACAGCCACTAAAAAATCCCATTTCCTGGTCTCTCTCTTTCCCTCCCTCAGGTTTAAGTCCTTCTCAGGACTTAAAGAACTTTTAACTATCCTCTCGACACCTCCTGTTCCATTTTATCTAGTTAGGCTAGATCAAGGGACAGCTCTGGCACAACCACAAGAGTTTAACTTGCACAGTTCAGATATGCCCTTGTTGGAAAATTCATAACATGTTTATTATTACAAAGCCAGTTTAAACTGGGAGTGAATCCTGCCCCTTCTAAAGTTCCATTCTAGCTCCCCCAGGACACAAGTTGGTAAAATCCTGGCCAAGCAGCTCTGTCCTAGCTCATTCTTTCCTGAACATGCAGCCCCTGAATCCAAGGGCTAAGAATCAAAGCAGTTATGTAACTACCTGTGATTTCCCTGCAATAAGTATGGGAGGAAACAGCTCTTTTCTTGCTTTGTGAAAGAATGTGGAGCAAGCTTGTTGAGTTTACTGCAGACTTTAACTTATTTTGTGAATAATAAAATTCTATGGAATCATAGAAATTATATAGGACTGTTTTAAATGTTAATAGATTAACTTTTTTGTTCTTTAAAGAACTCAAAATGAACTTGAATGAGGAGTTCACAGACATTTTCCCCAGCATTTCTAAATCAAGACATATGTATAAGTAATATTATGCAATCTAATAACAAAAATTGTACATACTATCACATTTACCATTTAATCATTTTTAAGTGTGTGGTTTGGTGGCATCATGGTCATGTTACTGTCTTCAGAATTTGCATCATCTCAAATGGAAGCTCAGAACACTTCAAATACTAGCTCTGCCTTCCCCCTGCTCCCCGACCACCACTCTGCATCCTGTCTCTATGAATTTTACTACTACTCTAGATACCTCAGGTAAGTGGTGTCTTAACCTATTTGTCTTTTTATGACTGTCCTGTTTCACTCAGTGTATTCTCAAGGTTGTAGCATGTATCAGAACTTGAAGTTAACTTGAAAGGAAGGTAATTCTGAAGTTAATTTGAAGTTAACCTTTCAAGTTAAACGTGAAAAAATTTAACTGGTAAACTGACATAAGTGATAATCTGTCAAAGTGATCTTCACTATATAAGAATATCTTTTTCTCCTCATCCTTGCCAGCATTTGTTGTGTTTTGTGTATTTTCAGTACTGGGGGTTGAACCCAGGGCCTTGCACATGCTAGGCAAATGCTCTACGGCTGAGTCACATCCCCAGCCCTATTATTTGTGCTCTTGAGGGCTGCCATTCTGATTGGAGTGAGATGGAATCTCAGCATAGTTTTGATTTGCATTTACCTATTGGCTAATGATGTTGAACATTTTTCACATAATTGTTGGCCATTGGTACTTCTTCTTTTGAGAAATGCAAGTTTTTCAAAAAACTAGAAATAGATCATGGCAACCTATGGCAGAGCTGAATGAAAAATCTCTCCGTGAATGTGGCATGCCAATGGTGGAAGAAGTGCCTATATGTGAGGTGGGTGATCAGGAAAAATTCTCCCTAAATTCATTACTATCCAGGTAAGGAGGCTTACTGACACATAGCTGTGGACAAGCTGAGAGTACAGGAAATCCGAAATAAAAATTTTCCAGCTTAAGCAACCCAGCCAGTGGGCTGGGGATTCGCCCTGGAGGGGAGGAAGCTGCGTACACTAATAAAGAAACTCAGATAGAGGGATGAGCCCTGATAGCAGAAGAACACAGGTAGCCTCAGCGGAGGCTGGGAGTGGGGTGGGGTCCAGTGCTCTGGGGCTGCAACAGCTGTGGGAACCAAGGGATGGCTTTAATACATCCAAATTAAAGTCCCCTGAATCTGACCGGGCAAAGAAGCAGGGAGGTGACCACCATATTGAACCCTCCCGGAGGGCAGTACAGGAAACCGCTTGGAGAACAGTGAATCCAGATCCACCAAATCCAGATCGGAATAGGGAGCTCAGACCAGAGCGGCTATAGGTCTCCAGTGTTTTGACTGTCTGCCCTGGAGGCTGTGTCGGCCTGGGAGACCCTCCCTACTGGTCCAGTGATTCATGTTTGGAGGCTTCCCACTCACCCGGTTACATGCCAAGTTGCAGATGGAGTCCGTGGCCAGGATTCCACTAATAGGACCTAAGGAGGTTGGGGGGAATCAGACTGCAGGTCCAACAGATACTGCCTGAACCTCTCAGGCAGGGCAGTGGCTAGTGTCAGCCTCAGAGACTTATGAACAGAAGGAACAACCCGGCTCCAGTGCTTTCCTCTACTTTCAGACATGGAAGCGGTCCCATAGGTACTGTGCCCTCTCAGTGCGACTGGGCTTCTACACCCCCTAGTAATTGCATTTGAGACCCCCACAAACACTGGTATATCTGGGCTGGTATCTCCTTCATGCCTGCCTCCCCTTGCTGGGGTTGTGACTGCCCCAAGCATCATCTCTTGGAGCAAGTGGGGACCTCAAGAGTGGGGCGATAATGGTTCCAGGTGAGCTCAGTTCAGGCCACCCACTCTCCTTGGAACAGCAAGAGTCCCTTACATTTGCACCAGGATCCAAAATACTCCCATCAGCTCCTGGGTCCCCTGCTGAAGTGGGACAAGTGTTTGGGCAGGCAGACACTAAACTGCCCAAGAGCACAACCCAGGTGGCCCTAAAGTCTGTTCTCACAAGAAGCAGGGAATGTGAATACTTGGACCCCTCTACAGGAGAAAATTACTGGGAGGCCTCCTGGGAATCTTTCTCTCAGCTGAGATCACCAAAATTCATTCCCTCCAACAAACTCAACTGGGAAGTGACTCCACCTAGGAGTCAGATATGAACACATTACCCCACGGTACATTTTGATCTTGGCAGTAATAATTCATAACTTTCCCAACTCCTTTTTTTTTCTTTCTTTTTCTTGTTGTGGTTCTTGGGTATATGCATTTTATTTGTATGCGTGGTTGTTTACTTTTTACTTTCACTGTGTTTTGTTATGTCTGTCTGTGCTGTGTCCATACTGCTGGGGTTCAACCTGTGGCTGTCTGCAATATTGCAAACTAGTACTCAGTCTGTTTGGGATGAAAAGACCCCTAGTTTCTGCTACCCACTTCTTCCCTTTACTCTGATAATTCCTAAACTGTATTCTGATCTCTCTCATCCTCCCTCAAAACCATTACCCCTCACTCATCCCATTTCTGTCTTTACCTTATTTTTAGCAGAATAGCCTACATCATGTCTAGTACCATGTAGCTCTATATCCTAATTCACAAGGTCCACAATACCTTCCTACCTCATTCCCTTTGCTCTCTAGATGTCGCTCCCCGCAGGGTTCTGGAGCGGGGAGCAGGTGGAACGGCCTCGGCGGACCTTAGCCGTTCCCTGGGGGGCCAGCAGAACACTGGGAACCGGGCGCCGGCAGGACAGGGCTGGGGACCGGGGGAGAGGAGTCGCTCCCCGCAGCTTTCCTGTGCGAGGAGCGGGCAGGACGACCTAGCAAACCGTCCTCCGAGGGGCCGAGTTAGGAAGGGGATGGGGAAAGGAGTCGCTCCCTGCTGCACTCCAGAGGGAGGAACGGGCAGAACGACCTGACGCTGGGCCGTCCTCCGAGGGGCTGAGTTAGGAAGGGTTGGGGAGCCGGGAACAAGGGGGCGAACGCTGGCGGCTGGAACACGGGACCTGCATCTTCTACCGCTGCTGATCTCTCCGGTTCTATGCGTCTTCTCTGCTTTCCTCCTTCAGGACACGGCTGCTTGCTTGCTTGCTTTTCTCTGGCTACTGCTTCTCCTTCGGCTGCTCCTCTTCTTTGGCTGCTTCCTTCTTTGGCTGCTTCTCCTCTGGTTCTCTGTTTTCTCTTTGGCTGCTGCCTTTACCTGACTAGCTGCTACTCTATTTATCCATTACAACAGCCAATAGGATACAATGCAAACACCTTTCTCCAATTGTAACAAATGAGTGGCCGAATAGCTTAGTCATGCAGTCAGGCAATTTGCTAATTACAAGCCAGCTGGACCCCTTAGAGTTGTTTACCACCAATTCTTCTACAAGCCAGCTGAGCCTCATGTTCCCAACATCTAGACTTTTTTTTTCCTCACCTACAAAGGCCCTGGTAAACTGAAGTGAACACCATACTTGAAAATGGGAGTTTGCTTGCTAACCAAGTATACTGTGAGAACTTTCATGGAAGAAAACAGCTAATCCAATAGCTCCTATAGGTGCTAATCAACACTGTAACAGTTACAGTTGGCATTGTCTGTTGAATACACTTATTGCTTCCTACCCCCTATTCCCTGAGGTATAGGAAAACCTAAAAGTCCACAATACAGATTGGGGTGCCAGTCATTGAACTGTTCAACCCAAATTGTACCCCAGCCCAAGTAAGAAAGAGATAAAAAAGCTCCAATACCATCAACAAAGCCCCCAAGAGAGTTATTCAGTGTCAGAGCTCAAGCCACAATCCCTACAACTGAAAAATGAGGTAAAAGGGAAACAATCCTCTACCTCAACCCCACAGCTCTACATCCAAGGTATCCATGGTTGGGGTCATGGTTGAAAACCTAGAAAAATGTATCAACAATATGATTAGTAATACAATCAAAAAATTAAAAGAAGATTTAAGGAAAGTGATAAGAGAGCAATTTCAAGAGATGAGAGACCATATCTATAAAGAGCTAGACATTCTGAAAAGAGATGTAGCAGAGCTCTTACAATTAAATAATACTGTCAACCAAATCAAAAGCTCATTGGAAGATATTAATACTAGAATAAACTCAGTAGAAAGTAGAACCTCAGCTCTTGAAGAATGAAGACCAGACAATGAAGACAGGCTAAGCAACGTTGAGTTCAAGGAAGACAGACAAGAAAAGAAGCTTATTGACCATGATCAGAACCTCCAAGTTGTATTTGATGAGAAGAGAAGAAATAACATGACAGTAATTGGGATCGAAGAAAACATTGAACAACAAACAAGGGGCATTAAGAATCTTCTGAGTGAAACTGTCAAGGAGAATTTTCCCCATATCAGAATTGTTCCATAAAATCAAATTCAAGATGCCTATAGGACACTAACAGACCTAAACCAAATTCTGCAAGACACATCATATATAAAATGAGTAACAGAGAAATCAAAGAAAGAATACTAAAAGCAGCAAGGGAAAAACACCAAATCACATTCAGAGGCAGATCAATAAGGATCACTATGGATTTCTCTGATCAGATAATAAAGGCCAGGAGAGCATGGAATGATATTTTTCAAATATGGAAAGAAAACAATTTTCAGTCAAAGATACTATATGCTGCAAAACTCAGCTTTAAAAGTGACGGGGAAATTAAGTACTTCAATGACAAATTCAAGCTAGCCAGGTACATGAATACAAAGCCTGTGCTGCAGAAAATTCTCAAGGACGTACTTCATTCAGAGGAACACCCAAACAACTTCCATAACCCATAAACAGAAGAAAGTCAATAATCACATAATACACTAAAAGATATCCAAGATGGCATAAAACACAGCAATACTCACATCAGGGACCCAGAATCACATATCTATTCTAACTCTGAATGTGAATGGACTCAATGTCCCCACCAAAAATCCAACAACATGCTGCATACGGGAGACACATCTCACAATCAAAAATAGACACAGGCTGAAGGTAAAAGGTTGGCAAAATGTCTACCAGGCTTGTGACCTGAAAAAGCAAGTTGGCATTGCAATCTTTATATCTGATAAAATTAAATTTGACCAAAAACTAGTCAGAAAGGACAAAGAAGGTCACTATATCATAGTAATAGGAACAATTCATCAAAAAGACATAACAACAGTTAACATTTATTCTCCAATTACAACCCTCCCAAATATATGTACTCAAGGACATTAAATACCTCCTCAATCTCAACATGATAATACTGGGGAACTTTAATACACCATTATCAACAATAGACAGATCATCAAAGCAGAATGTCAACAAAGATATCTCTAACATAAACAACTCTATAAATCAACTGAACTTAACAGACTTTTACAGAATATTCCACCCCAAATCAGTTGAGTTTACCTTCTTCTCAGCAGCTCATGGATCCTTCTCCAAAACAGACCACATCCTAGTCCACAAAGTTAACCTTAACAAATAAAAAAAAAGTTGATATAGTCCCATGTATCCTGTCAAACCACAACAGTATGACCTTAGCAATTAACCTCAAGAAATACAACAGAAACTACTCAAATACTCGGAAAGTGAATAATACTCTCTCTCTCTTTTTTTTTTAAAAGAGAGAAACAACTTTATTGAGTTTTTCACATGGCCTTAGTTGCTCCAACACTTAGTTGTGTATGTGGTGCTGGGGTTTGAACCCAGGTCCTCTTGCTTGTCAGGCAAGCACTGAAACCACTGAGCCACCGCTCCAGCCCCAGAGTAATACTCTCTTAAACAAAGAAGAATGGATACAAGAAGTAATAAGAACAGAAATCAAGAAATTCTTGGAAAAGAATGAGAATGATGAAACAACATATTGAAATCTCTGGGATAGTATGAAAGCATTCTTAAGAGGTGAATTTACAGCACTTAGTGCCTTCATTAAAAATCAAGAAAGATTGATGGTTTGATAATGTTTCCCCCTCAATTGCATCTCTGTATACATCTAATAAAAAATATTAATAAATAAATAAAAATCAAGAAAGAGCCCAAATAAATAGACTTATGCTCCAACTCAAATCACTAAAAAAAAAAAAAGAGGAATAATTCAATCCTAAACCTAATAGAACACAGGAAATAACTAAGATCAGAACTAAAATCAATGAAATTGAGAATAAAAAAATGCAAAGTATCAACAAAACAGAGTTGGTTCTTTGAAAAAATAAAATCAACAGACCTCTTGCCAACCTCACCAAAAGGAAGAATAAAATGAAGCAAATTAACAAAATCAAAGATGAAAACAGAGATATCACCACTGACTCAACCAAAATCCAGAAGATTATCAGAATTTCTTTTGAAAAATTTTACTCTGCCAAGTTTGATAATCTGGAAAAAATGGACAAATATCTGGCCACATACGACATTCCCAAATTAACACACAAAGACATTGAAATTCTCAACCAACCAATCTCAGAAAGTGAAATCGAAATAGCAATCAAAGGCCTTCCAAAAAAGAAAAGCCCAGGACCTGATGGATTCTTGGCAGAATTCTAACAGACCTTTACAGAAGAATTAACAATGATCCTCTACAAGCCTTTCCACAAAATTGAAAGGATTGAAACCCTCTCAAACCCTTTTTATGAAGGAAATGTAACCCTGATACCAAAACCCAATAATGACACATCAAGAAAAGAATACTACAGATGAATTTCCCTGATGGACATAGACTCAAAAATCATTAATAATATTCTAGCTAACCAGATCCAAATATACACCAAAAAGACAATACATCATGATCAAGTGGGCTTCATTCCAGGAATGCAGAGTTGGTTCAACATATGCAAATCAATAAATGTAATTCACCATTTGAACAGAATTAAAAGTAAAAATCATATAATCATCTCAATTGATGCAGAAAAGGCCTTTCATAAAATTCAACACCCATTTATGCTCAAAACTCTGGAGAAGATAGTGATTAAAGGAAGATACTTTAATTTTGAAGAGCCATTTATGACAGACCCATAGCCAACATTATGCTTAATGGAGAAAGACTGAAAGCATTCCCAGTGAATTCAGGAACAAGACAAGGATGTTTACTTTCACTACTCTTATTCAATATAGTCCTTGAAACTCTAGTCAGAGCTATCAGACATAAGAATGAAATCAAAGAAATTCAAATAGGAAAAGAGGAAGTCAAGATGTCTCTATTTGCTGATATGATTCTATACCTAGAAGACCCAATAAGCTTGACCAGAAGACTTCTAGAGCTTAGAAATGATTTCAGCAAAGTGGCTGGTTATCAGATCAACACTCATAAATCATTAGCTTTCCTATACTCTAGCAACAATTCCACTGAAGAAGAAAGCAGGAATTCTTTCCCATTCACAATTTCCTCAAAAAGAATAAAATACTTGGGCATCAATCTAACAAAGGATCCACAGGACCTCTAGAACGAAAACTATCGAACTTTAAAAAAAGAAATTGTAGAAGACCTAAGTAGATGGAAAAACATTCCATATTCTTGGTTAGTCAGAAACAATACAATAAAAATGACCATTCTACTGAAAGCCCTATATAGATTCAATGCAAACCTCATCCAGATGCCAATGACATTCTTCATGGATATAGAAAAAGCAATTCTCAAATTCATATGGAATAACAGAAGGCCCAGAACATCCAAAACAGTACTAAGCAAGAAAGAGGAAGCAGGAAGTATCACAATTCCTGACCTGAAATTATACTATAGGGCTATAGTAACAAAAGCAGCATGGTATTGGTATCGAAACAGAAATGAAGACCAATGGAACAGACTAGAAGATACTGAGACAAACCCTCAAATCTTTAACCAACTGATTTTTGATAAAGGGAGCAAAAGCATAGCGTGGAAGAAGGACAGCCTGTTCAACAAATGGTGCTAGACAAACTGGACAGCCATATGCAGACAACTGAAATTGGATTCTTACCTCTCACCCTGCACAAGAATCAAATCAAAATGGTACAAGGATCTGGAAATTAAACCAGCAACTAAACAATTGCTTGAAGAAAAAATAGGATCAACACTCCACGACATTGGTAAAGGCACTGCCTTCCTTAACAAGTCTCCCATAGCATAAGAATTAAAGCCAAGAATAAATGAATGGAATGCCATTAAACTAAAAAGATTCTGCACAGCTAAAGAATTAGTCAAGAGTGTCAAGAGAGAACTTACAAAATGGGAAAAAAATCTTTGCCTGCTACACCTCAGAAAGAGGGTTAATATCCAGAATATACTAAGAACTCAAAAAACTGAACACCAAAGCCACAAAAAAATCCAATCAATAAATGGGCTAGGGAGCTAAGTAGAAATTTCTCAATAGAGGAAGTCCAAAAAGCCCATAAATATATGACAAAATGCTCTACATCACTAGCAATCAGAGAAATGAATCTTTACTTCACTGAGATTCCACCTTACTCCTGTCAGAGTGGCAAAAACGAATACAAAGAATGACTGATGCTGGAGGGGTTGTGGGAAGAGAACACTCTCACACTGTTGGTGGGACTGCAAGCTTGTACAACCACTCTGGAAAGCAGTGTGGAGACTCCTTTAAAAAACTAGTGCTGGAACCACCTTATGACCCAGCTATCCCACTCCTGGGTATTTTCCCAAAAAAGCTAAAATCAGCATACTACAGAGATACAGCTTCATCAGTGTTTATAGCAGCTCAATTTACTATAGCTAAACTATGGAACCAACCCATATGCCCCTCACTGGACGAGTGGATTCAAAAACTCTGGTACAAACATACAATGGATTACTACTCTGCTATCAGAGAGAACGATATCATAGCATTTGCAGCCAAATGGATGGAGATGGAAAAAATTATGCTGAGTGAAATATCCCAAACTCAGAGACTCAAGGGCCAAATGTTTTCTCTCATTTGTGGAAGCTAGAATACAATGAGAAACAGACTGAAAGTTGGCTAAGCTAATAATAAGTTCAACATGGATGAATTTTTACATGAGTGGGGGGGACCATGCTTATGACCCTGGTGGATGAAGGGAGAGGGGCAAGAAGGAGGGGTTGGGATTAGGAGGGATATCAAGGCAGCTGGAGGGAGGCAGTAGGGGGGTTATCAACCCAGTGGGGAACCTTTGACTTCCATGAAAAGCCCATCTAACCTGGGGGTAAGTAGTGGAAACAC